>PVIY010037721.1:0-24442 GCA_004026745.1 Myrmecophaga tridactyla | reverse complement strand
TGGTTTTAATGGCTTCAATTTGCCAAGCCCTGGGGTCTGCGTTCTTTGAGAGAGGGATTCCACCTAAGTTGGGCTTCACCCCTCCCCTGGGGAAGGCGCATGTGGGAGACAGCCCTGAGAGCAGTCTGTTTCTGCCTGTGTGTGGGGCAGCTGCAGCCCGAGAAGTCCCGCCGCTGAATCTGGAGACTGCCAAGTCTCCATAGAAACCGCCACGAAAACCCCCGTTTTGTCCCCTTTCCTCTTTTTCTGGTTAGCCCAATAAGCGACTTCTGACTTGCCCGGTTTCGCGTGAGCTGGGGGCCTATTTTTCGTAATCAGAATTTGTTTATTAATGCCACAATTGGCGCTTGGTTGGATTCAGTCCCTGCTACTGTTTCCTTTCTCTCCGCGAAGCCGCCTATGGGGGAGGGGCGTTGGGTGCCGGCCGCCGCGGCTTTGGGGAACTCACAGATCCGGCGAGTTGCCGTCGGTCTAAGCTGCTCCCGTTCTGGGCGCGCTCTGTGTTCGGTCACTATCGTGGTTCCGGGAGCTATTCTGTAGTGTTTCTGGTTATCTAGTAGTTGTTCTGGAGGACGAACTAAAACGCGCACCTTGCTAAGCCGCCATCTTGGCCCCTCCCTCCAGACAGTTGAGTTAGATTATGTGCTACAGAAAATTTAGGTTCTAGACAAAATAAACCTTTCTTTCTTTGGTTTCAAAGAGTAGGTGAGGTTCTAAAATACAGACAATGTCTTCCTTACTCCTGTGTTCTGAATTACCTTAATCCCGACCTGACCAGCTTTGTTCTGATCTCTAAATACCAGGTAATACATATATAAAACAGCCTCTCAAAATCCAGAAATAATAATTACCACTCTTTGGACTAAATGTATCTGCTATAACAGCTTACAATCTCGGCCCCTTTTTCTTAAAAGCATTTTTTAAAGGCGACCACACAGTAATTGCTCTTTTGTTTCCTTTGCCTCACCAAGTGTCCCACAGGTTTGTTCACATCATTGCATGCCTCACAACTTCTTTTCTTTTTTGTAGCAGCACAATATTTGATCATACGCATATACCCATCGTTTGCCAATCTACTTCTCAGTCTATGCATCCTTCAGCCACCTGCATTCATCAGGCATCATGTAGAATGTCCAAAGTTCACAGTCCATCAATATTCTAAACTTTAGATAATTCCATTGTTCCCAACAGAAAGAAAACCAATAAACACCAAATAGGAAATATAACCCTCCCCTTAACTCATGTCCCTCCTCCGATTATTTACTCCTGCTGTTGCTGTGGTAGTGCTGATGTTTTCTTGTTAAACATAGCCCATAGCATACAATAGTAGTTTTTCCCCTGTACTCTGAACTTAAACACTCTTTGTACATGAATCACACCTTTGAAGTAGTTCTTGCAAAAAATTATTTACATTTCTAGTGTTAATCAGTGGAACACATAGGTCTATACAATCCCTTTCAATCTCCAAAGTGTGTTTTGTAGAACATTTGTCCATAAGCATCTGTAAGAGAAAAAGGATTCCATGTTGAAATATTGGGAAATACAATCTATTATATATACTTTTAGAGATTCTTAATATATGTTTTCTCTATTTTTTCACATCTTAAATAAAGACTTTGACCAAATTTACTTGATAGATGAAAATTACCAGATTGCACCCCTCAGTGTAGATACATTATTGGTGCATTGTGCAAATACATTGCAAATCTAAAGCAATATATTTCTTTGCTTTAAAGTTTTGTTGTAAAATACATCCATCTCATTTAGACATATTTTTAAAAATTACAACTGCAAATTCTTAAAGAAATCTGTTTATCTTAAAGAAAACTGTTTATATGAAAGAAGAGAGCTATTTTAGCATGCAATTGATACTAGCAAAATATCAGTCCTTACAATCTACGCAACAAGGATCCTTTCTCATTGGAGAAGGGGCTATGATTTTTAATTGGATAAAATAGCAAAAGAACAAAACAAAAACAAAACCACACCCATTGTATTGTTGTTTCTTCTTTTTGCAGTTCAAAGGAAACATTGGTAAAAAAAATTTCTGGCTGAGTTAATTTCTATATCAATAAGCAGCAGTTGAGCATTTCCTATGCCCTGGCATGTATCAGGTGCTTTATTCACTGCATCTCATTCACTCCATCACTTTCTTCACTGTATCAATCCCCCCAAACAGTGTAGTATTATAGAGATGAGGGTCCCTGGTTTTTCAAATCATAAGCAAATAAATCTTTTTTAAAATTAACTTTATTACGATAAAATGCAAATACCATAAAGTTCTCCCATTTAAAGTGTACAATTCAGTGTTTTTTAGTGTATTCATAGAGCTTTGCATCTCTACAAGCTAACATCAGAACACCTTTATCATCCAGAAAGAAACCCCATACCCATTAGTAGTCAATCCCATTCACTCTTCCCTGCCAGACCTAGGGTTCCACGAATCTACTTTTGGTGTCTTGGATTTGCCTACACTAGACATTGCAAATACATGGAAACATACAAGATGTGGTCTTTTGTGACTAACTTAGTATAATGTTGTCAAGGTTCATCCACTTGGTAACACATATCATTAAGTCATTCCTTTTATGGCTGAATAATATTCCATTATATGGATATACTATATTTGGTTACCCATTCATCAGTTGATAAACATTTGGGTTGTTTCCACTTTTTGGCCGTTTTGAATAATGCTGCTATGAACATTTATTTACAATGTTTTTACGTGGGCATGTTTTCGATTCTCATGAGTATATATACCTAGGGGTGGAATTGCTGGTGCACATGGTACCTCTAGGTTTAACTTTTGAGAAACGCCAAACTGTTTTCTTCAGACTGGATAATCTCAACTGACCTATCTTCAAATTGATCAATTCTTTCCTCTGCGAGCTCAAATCTGTGATTTTTTCATTTCAGTTATCATAATTTTTAGCTGTAGAATTTCTAATTGGTTTCTTTTTATAATTCTTTTTCTTTGTTCTATTTCATGAGACATCATTGCCATGCTTTTCTTTATCTCTTTGACTATATTAACAGTGGCTAATTTAAAATTCTTGTCTGCATTAGCCAACGTCTGGGCCATCTTGGGGACATTTTCTATTGACTGCTTTTTTCCTTTGTGTGGGTCCTATCTCCCTGTTTCTTTGCATGTCCCGTAATTTGTTGTTGGAATCTGTACAATATAACAACTCTAGTTTTAGGTCTCCCCCCCAACACACACAATTTTTTTGGTGCTGTTATTGTTTTTCTTATTGCTGTTTATTTATTTACTGATTTTCCTTGACTAAATCTGTAGATTCTGTATCCCTGCAGTACGTAATGGTAAATTCTCTGATAGCTTCGTCAAAAAAAAAAAAAAAAAAAAAATATATATATATATATATATATATATATATATATATATATATATATATATAGTTTTTATTTGTAAACCTGGGCCCTAGGGGTTATCATTGATCAACCAATGATCATTGGCTGGTCATTAGTGATAAGTCAATGATTAGTCAGAAGATTTCCTTCAAATACCTTGAGCCAGTATGTCTTCCACCTTTCCATGCGTGCCTTTAATCTTCAGGCAGTGTATGAGCCTTAACTTACACTTCCTGTTTCTGTAAGTCTTCAAGGTCAGTCAGGGGTGACTGAATAGGACTTTCTCCTTTCCCAGGGCTTTCCCAGGTAGGCACAGCCTTCTAGATCCCCAGGAATATATCCCAGCTTTTCAAAATTCTCAAAGTTTCTTCCTTTTGAATTTTGATCATGCTTTTTGCCCCAACTGAAAGTACAGACTCAAGGAGGTGTGATGATACTTATTATAAGTAGATTGCAGTTGTTTTCTTTCTGGGGGATAGGGCTTTTACTGGTGAGCTGAGCTCCAAATCAAGTCAAACAGAAATAATAACCTGGGAATGGAAATTTTGCAGGGAGCTATTAATTCGGTCAAACAATTGCTGGCTATCTTGTAGAGATGGGCTTTTACTGGCACTCCACAGAGGCCAGTTTCCGGCTTTGGCTGTGAGGCTGAAGCCTTTTTGTGCCATCAAAGCTGGGGAGGGGAAGAGGTGGGAAGAGTCCCAAGTTGAACTGCCACATGCCTCCCAGTTTTTAATGAGAGATTCAGTAGTATTTCTTGCACAGATGCTTTTCTTTTCATTCTACACCTTTGGTTAAGCTCCAGAGGTCTGAAATGGTTGGATTTGATGGTTTTGCCTATATTTTCATTGTTTTCTAGGGAAACAGTTTTCCTGGCATCCTCATTCCACCATTTGAGATGAAAAATCTCAATCAAGCTCAGCACCTACACTGTTGATTTCTACCTTAGTCAAGAAATGATTTCATGAATATAAAATACTTAGCAGAGTTCCAGGCACCCAATGTGAGCATTGTAAGCATATAACAATATGAATGTTCGCTTTTGCTATTCTCCTCTCATACCCATGAGCTGCTTCTCTCTTCTGTTTCAATGTTGGTAGCTCAGTGAGTAGGGCACTGAAGCCCCATCCTTAGGAAGCCATTGATGGCTCAGAGAAGCCTTGAAGATTTACTTTCAGAGTTAACACAATAGCTACAAACCAAGCAGAGAGTTTCAGACTCCAAACTGGTACATCACCTTGGATATATTCTACTCAAGCCTGGGAGTAAAACTAGTATTAGCTTAAGCAGGGGCTGAAGAGAAATTTAGTGTAATGACAAAGGTACTAAAATGTGCTTAGGGGCAATTTAATCTTTTTCAATTAAAAGAGTTATTTTCTTCTAAAAACCTAATTGAATGGAAAAATACTCTTTTTTTTTCTTCTTTTTAAATCCTGCTTTTGAGGATTGTGGCTGTGCATAGACAAGTTGCTGTTGGGAGCATATCTTGATTAGAAGTGGGATATATAGGAGGCAATTAGAAGGCCCCCGGGTGATGTCATTTTACTTGCATCTTTTTTCCCCCTGTTTGCAATTTTTAAAAAGCACTCTGTACCCACCGAGCAGCCACGTTCTTTTCCTCTCTCCCAATCCCCTGGAAAACCCTAATCTACTTTCTGTCTGTACACATTTATTATTTCTATATATTTCACATAAGTGAAGTCATACAGTTTTTGTCCTTATGTGCCTTGCTTATTTCACTTGGCGTAATGGTTCTCAGAATTTCATTTCTTCCTACAGCCAAGTAATATTCCATTGTGTGGTATGCACCATATTTTGTTTATCCACTTATATGCTGATGAACACTTGAGTAGCTTCTACATTTTGGCTCTTACGAATAATATTTCTATGGACATTGGTGTACAAGTATTTGTTTGAGTCCCTGTTTCGAATTTTTAGTGGGTATGTACTTAGGAGTGGAATTGCCAGATCATATGGTAACCCTATATTATACTTTTTGTGGTGCCATCAAAAAGTTACTGCACTATTTTAGTCCCCATGTATCTTATAAATGGAAAACAACTCTCAGTTTATATGGAATAGAAATTTTTGAAATAGGATGGAAGTGCTTGTGGGAAGGTGGATAGAAGTGCTCGTTTGGGGGCAGGATGTAGAAATAGAATGTTTTGATTTTTAAAAGAATAAAATTACCTGAAATAACGGTAGCTCTGGATAAGCCATGAACAAATTGTCCTTAAGAGTAGGGGTGATATACTTAATGGTCTTGAAGATTAAATAAGTCAAGGGTAGGTGCATATGTTTATCAGTGAAATGCAAGTCTCACGTTTGGCTGGAACTGGAATTAATCATAAAAAGGCCAATAATTGGGCTATACTGCCAGAAGCCAATGTGCATAATGGATTTTTATTTTATTTTTGTTTGGAGAACACACACACACACACACACACACAAAGAGAATGCTTAGACAAAAGCGACCAGGCCAATGTACTCTCTTGATCATAGTGCCCTGCTTAGATGCCCAGGTGCCAATGTCTTGGATGAGGAGCATTCTTTTCCCTTGGGCAAGCTGTGAAGTTTCCAGGCTTTGCAGTGGCTCCATGGAGAAGCTTTGGAAGTTTGAAGAAGCAGCCTCTTAGGTGGAGATGTCACTGTGTCATCAAGGACAATGGCAGCAGCCACTTCCTAGGTCATGGCCATCAACTAGGGGGAATAGTGAGTGGTATGTCACCTCATGTCAGATGTTGGATAGGTGGACCTGAACATAGTTGTGTGAAGAACCTATGTTATGCCCTTGTGCTTGGATCATGGAAATTTGAATTATCACTATTAATGTGATTGCTCTGATAGCTACAAAGAGATGGATATGGAAGAAACAGTAAAAGCCCCCATTAATTGAGACTCTCCTATATGCTAAGCAATGCCCTGCATTCTTTATCTACAGTGCTTACAGTGATTCTTTAAGGTTGCTTTTATTCTCTTCATTTTGTAGATGAGGAAAGTAAGGTACAAAAATGTAAGGTAAGGGCAAACACCTAGTATAGTTATAGTTCAGAAGTGAGGCCTCACCTGATACACACAGAGTTAATCAGTAGACACTGAGATTTTGAGAAGAGAAAGAGTTTATTGCTAAATGCCAAGCAAGGGTATCAGAAGGCCTATGGGCCATAAATCTGTCTCCTTGAACTGGAAAAACTTTCAGTGTTTTATAGCATTCAAACAAAGGCAGACAGGCTTAAGATAATGAGGAAGGTGGTCAATTTTGGGCTGACTCATGTCACTTCGTTAATAATCTTTAAGGGAGCTACATGCAGGAGCATCAGACCTCAGGGAGCTATGACCAAGGGCACCTGACTTCAAGGTTGCAAAACAAGATAAGGGGATACAAGCAGGGCCAGTCACAAGCTGTCTTGTTTCCCTTTACCCTAGCTATAGGGTAAAGATTATTTGGTTTCAAAATATAGCATCAATGTTAAAGAAACAAGCATCTGGGTTACAGTTCAGTGAGTTACAACAGTTATAAATATTTGCTATTGACTACAATATATTAGAAAGTTAGAAGGCATTTAGATAATGATTCAGTAATCATAAGTATATTTGTTATCATTCCATTACAGAATGCGGCAGAACTAGAATGGGAACTCAGATCTTCTTCATTCAAATATTATTCCCATTCCCTTGTACTATGGCTCATACCATCTTTAAAAGCATGCTCCTTATTTGTACCTTAAAATGTCTGGATAATATTTTAGAGTCAGTAAAGAAAACTAATACAACAACAACTTAAAGGAAAATGTCAAAGAAATTATAAGAGGAACTTTCACTGTAAGCATGTTACTGAGTGCTACAAAATCACAATGAGAAAACTGAAAGGATGGAAAATCCCCTGTAGGGAAAGGGCAGGAAAGATTGGAAAATGGATCTGACTCATAAGGCTATTACTGAGATAATTTACTGTACAGTAACTGGTATAACAATTGCTTCCTATTCATTTACCCAAGTCGGGAAAAGAAAGTTACTTTCAAAAGCTGAATGCTGATAATTGCTTCTGTGAGCTTCCATTTTGAAGAGAAAAGCATTGCTGAAGCTGGAATTGTTCCTGGGAAAGGTGGTCAATATTGGGAAAATTGGGTGAATATAAGAATTGGATGATGATGATGAAGTAAACGAAAACCTTAATCCCTAAGCCTAAATCTCTCAATATAAATTAAACAAATTCTTTCTTGATGGAATGAGTACAGAATTATTTAATAAATTAGCCAGCAAGATGTTACCATTTGAATCAAGTTCATGCTGGTACACAAGAGAGACTAATCTTTTGGGTTAACATATTTTTTTGAAAGTTTTCTATTCCAAGGATCTGGGCCCAAGCACCTTGACTATGATGTATAGAGTCAATTTTGTAAGTGTTAGAGCTTTCAGTAGTGAGATGCATAGTGGGACCCATACATCAACAATTTTCAAATCGGGGTGTGGCTATTTCATGTGCATCATCCTATTATGTCAGTATCATTTAGCATTCTTCTGTTAATCAATAGAAAATGCTTCATGATAAGTGAGCAATGGCAGGGATTCCAGGTTGTTGAAACAGCTCCGATGGTGGATTTGAAAATGAATGATGTGAGTTATGTCTGTCAAGTATCCTCCCCTCCCCTTCCAATATCATTGCATCCCCTTTGGATTGCTCTGTATGAAATTCTACCCACCTGACTTTTCTTTAGATAGTAAATAATTTTGTTGCCTTTAAAGTTGTTATTTGAATACAATCTAAAAGTATTTTTACAAGGACTTTGCAATATCACAGGAAAAGCTTTGGTTTTTTTAATTCCAATTTGCCTTTGACATCCATCCAGGGAGGAGAGGTAGTCTTTGGAAGGTGTAAAGAAGAGATACATAGTTTTCAAATTTTCCAGAACTCACTAACAGCATGGGTGAAATAAAATAAACTAGATATTTATCACAGGGCTAACCATTCTTTCAACATGATTTATAGGCAGTGATCTTGAATTAAGGAACACAGCAGGCAACTTACGCAATTTCCAAAGTACTCATTTAATCAGATTTAGGACTGCCTCTCCAGACCCCTTACTTTCTCTAACTTGCTTTCAAAGATAATCCTGTTCCTTGTGGAGTTCCTTAAGGGAATGGCCTGTTTTTCTCACCTTATCTCAGTGTCTCCTGGGCCTCCCACAATGCCTCGTACCTATTATATACTCCATAATGCTCAATATTGTGAATGCAATGAACACAACTGAATTATATATTTAAATGTAGTCATATAACCATATAGGTTATATATATTTATTGCTAGATGAAAAAAAATTTAAGACCCCATAGGGCTGTACAACACAAACAAGTGGACCGGAATATAAACTATGGACTATAGTTAATAGTATCATTATAATAATATTGTTTCATCAGTTGTAACAAAAGTGTCATACTAATGCAGAAGGTTAATAATAGGAAAACTTTGTGGGGGGAGGAGGGGGGTAATGGAAATTCTGTATTTTCTGCAGGATTTTTCTGTAAACCTACAACTTCTCTAATAAATATACATACATTTGTTGAGTTGCACTGAAGGCTACCTGAACTAAGTATATTTGTCCCTTAGAAACTAGGTTTACTAATTAAAACACAAAAGAATTATGGCTTTTTTTTTTTACCCAATGTGCATTTTAAAATCACATATATATTCCCTGAAATGTGGCAATGCTACGATTCATGACAAGCTCTTCAAACAAAAGAAGAGGAAAGTAGAGCAATTGAACAAGTTAGCCAGACAATAAAAATTAAGTTACTTTTATTTTGACCAAAGGAAACATCTTCTTTTATGGGAGAATTTCAAAACTGTAAATTACAATTTAAAAGATAGCTGAAGGGCATAATCTACAGGAAGGCAATTTTTATAAGATATCTTAAACTTGAATTTTTCTATTATATTTGATGAGATGCAAAATCATAGCATTTTAAAATATGAAATAAGGAAAGGGCCCTGGAGAGTTCCCATTGAAAAGCAAATCACACATATCCACCAAAAAAACCCACACCTTTTTCTAGGTATAAAAATGTAAATTTGCTTTTGAAAGATAGAGCAGCATTTCTCTAGAGATTCTGTGCAGAGTGATTTTGAAATAAAGACATGGATAATGAAACTTTGTTTTCTTTAATATCTGGTTTAATAATAATAATAGGTATAGTAATAAAAACCACACAAACCAAAAAACAGGCGTCTATCATCTAAGTTGCCTCTACTAAAGCTACCCACTTACTGCCATGGCCCACTTCACAGGATTTCTAGCTGGCTCATCCCCATGAGAAACACTTTCTATGGCATCAACCATAACTTCTTAGCCTTAGAAGTCTTGACATTTTATTTTGTTTTCTCCTAATTTTCCTTACTGACACTGTTGCATTTTGCTAAAGCTGCTGGAATGAAATAAACCAGAAACGGTTTGACATTTTTGATGGGGATTTATTGGTTTGCAAATTTACAGTTCTAAGGCCATGGGAATGTCCAAATTAGAGCATTAAGAGGAAGATACCTTGTCTGAAGAAAGTTTCCTGGCATCTGGGGTTCCTCTGTCACATGGGAAGCACGTGGGGACTTCTGCTCGTCCATCTCTCCTGGGTTCTTGTTTCAATGGGTCTCTCCAAATGTCTCTGGGCATTTCTCTCTCTTATTCTCCTGAAGCACTCCAGTAAAGGGATTTAGACCCACCCTGAATGGGCTGGGTCACATCGCAAGTGAAACAAAAGATCCTACCCACAATAGTTCTGTCCCACAGGGATAGATGAAAAGAACACGGCCTTTTGCAGGGTACATACAATTGCAAACCAGCGCAGACACCAAATAAACAATTCTGGGTAACAGAGATGTAGCAGCAATGAGAAAAAAGTTGGAATCATGCAGGTCCAGGTTTGCATTTGACTCTGCCATTTGCTAACTAGATGATCTTGGAAAGCCACTTCATCCCCCTCGTTTTCTTTGAACATAATGGTTGCTTGTGGCATTGTCATGGGATTACAAATAATGCATTTTATAATCCAGAAAATGTACTTAGCACACAATCAGCACTCACTTTTATTCAGTTTGGACATGGAAGTGACCGATTTGTCACCCAGTTGCAGTTTTTCCATTTCAGTATGAATTGAGTTAGGACTTCAGTCATTTTCATTTATGCCTAATGTAGATCCAAACTGATTAGGATCAGATCATGTGAAAATCAGTACTGGACACGTTTGCCTTGGTTTTAATCCTGAGGCAGGCCATGATATCATGAGATGAGGGCAAGACTATCCATCCACCAAAATAGCAAAACACAAATACATACCGTGCCTCTTTGAGCAACTCACCCACTCCTAAGAACTCTCTGCTAAATGCTTAGGAATCACCTACTCTGATGAAATATATTGGACAAGTAAGTCAAGAAAGGTTTGCCGACAACTACTTTGTATCAGGCACGTAACAAGATGTCCAGATAATAGCGAGGAACTAGATGTTCCTTGGAGATATCATGGAGTTGACACAGTATCACAGGGGAAACTGAACTTTGAAAATACAAGCTTCTTTCATAGTTTTTTTTCTTCTTTCTTTCTATGAAATCTTAACAGACTAATCGTAACACCTGATTCCCAATTATAGGAACTAGTTATTTCCTGCTAATGTAATAGGGCTCCAAGTCCATATTTCTGCATTAGTATGTAATCCTCCATTGCCAAATAATGTGCAATAACAGAAGTGAAGTTCTTTGAACAAAAGAGAAAAAAGTGAAGGAGAACTGAAATTGGCATGCCCCGGTTAACCGAGGATAAAAGCATGTAGTGAATAATCTGCCCTAAAATCTGTTTTCCTCTGTATTGATCAATTCATCTTTAGTGATGGAGAATCAATAAGCCTAAGGCATAATCTCTGTGCAACTTGCACACCTGGTGACCTAGATTGGGTCTATTAGCAGGAATGCCTTGGTCGATCTGCACAATGAAATTTTGGATTATAAAAATTCAGGGTCACTTAGTATTAATGTTACTATGGAATAATCTTTGGCAGTATCTAATAAAGCTAACCATGTACATAACCTCTGACCTGGTAATTCTATTCCTAACATGAATTCAAAAGAAATGCTTGTAATGTTTACCTGATGACATGGGAAGAATTTTCATGGCACCACTGCTTTTACTAGCCCAGAACTGTAAACAATCCAAATATCCTTTCATAGTAGAATGGTTGATCATTTCTGGCATAGTGTCACAATGGATTATGACTCTGCAATGAGCATGAATGTTCTACAATTCTACACAACGGCATGGGTGGATCACACAAGCATAATGTTGAGTGAAAGAAGTCAGAAACAGAAGTTTCTCCTTTATGGGTTTCCTTATTCCCCAGCAGACTAAACTCACTGATGGTGTTAGAAACCAGTGTTAGAAACCTTAACCCTTGTGGGCCAGTAATTGGTAGATGGCATTAGGAATTTTGGGGCTGCTGGTGAGTTTCTATATTTTGATCTGGATGCTGCTTATGAGAGTATGCACAATTTGTAAAACTTAATTGAGCAGCACACTTATGATTTGTATACTTTTTAGTGTATATATTATGCTTTAATAAAATTTTCTGCCCAGATATAAGTCTCTCTCACTATGGAAAGGGAGGGCATAAAAAGTGGGGAGAATGGTTCAGAATCTACAAAGAAGATCGTCAAGTTCAGAATAATCACTGCATATAAAAAGATTTATGGGGGCAAAAGTGAATGACTTTGACCTTTAAGTATCAATCTCAGCATCTTCTTTTAACCCCTTGATTTTCAACCTTTGCTTTTAGGGATAATTGAATCCGGTGTCTAATGCCAGGAAGCCCCCTAGTCATCAAATCAGTGTTTGTTTGAACAAAGTCCTTCTATTGTCCTCTTTTAATTGTTTGCATGCCCTATGTTAGTGAAATGAACAATGCAGGTTTTTAGCTAAAATCCACCCGAGGTTAGGAGTGAGCAGGGCTTCTTAGAATGGATATTTCAGCGACACAGCTCACTGGGATTGTCTAGTTTAAACAGAAAACACGATCTGAATGAATGACTTTGTTTTCCCCCAAAGAACAGCAGTGCTTTCAAGGAAACATCAATTTATTCATCACTCGTCAGAGCTTCGACTGTACTCCAGAACCTGTATTAAATACTGACGACTGAAAAAAAGCAATCCCTGTCCCATGGAACATTTATTCTAGCCTATTTAGCAAATATCTAAAATGATTTGCTTTAACATCAGAGTGAATTATTCAAAGGGCCTTGAAATAGAAAAATAAAACGAAAGAGACTTCAGAGGAGGATAACAAATGCTGTAGGTTGCGAAGAATAAGCTGGAGCTTTTGAAGAGGGAAAAGAACAAGGGAACAGACTCTGCAAAGTCTCCACTGTGCAAGTGTATGCTATGAGATGATTCAGTGGACTGGCTGAGGATTGGGTGCTCGGAGAGAGTAGGGGAAAATAAGGATGGTACGACAACTCGGGGCTGGAATATAAAAGTATAGAAGATGCTGTTGGTGCTCCACTCAGATCTCCTGGAGCTGGCCAGAGTTTCCTTCTTCCAGCTGCAGTGCACCTCTGCAGCTAACAGCTCATAGTTTCTCTTTCCTCCGTGGACTCGCCATCAGTCTGCAGGAACAGCTTTACTAGAAATTCCTGAGCGTGTATGGGCCTCACCTCCCAGGACACCTGCAGCCAATAACTGCCTGACATAATGTATAAAAGCTGCTCCCTTTTCTCAAGGTGGGGCAACTCTGTGGTGCTGACCAGGCTCCAGAACTCCCTGGGTGATCCAACTGAAGCCAGAAACCACATCCTCAATTAGATTCTGCCTCTTGTCCTGTCTTGCCTCTCTCCCGCCTCCTTCATCCGAGGGCACACCTCATTAAATCATGTGCACAAAAATCCCTGCCCCCCGGCTCTGCTCTTAGGGAGCCTGACCTTAGTTCTCAGATTGTATTCTGTAAATAATAGCGTATTGGTTTGCTAAAGCTTCTGGAATGCAATATACCAGAAAGGGAATGGCTCTAATAAAGGGAATTTATCAAGTTGCAAGATTACAGTTCTGAGGCCATAAAAATGTCCAAACAATGCATCAGAGAAAGATACCTTGTCTCAAGAAGGGCCAATGGATCCAGAACACCTATGTCATCTGGAAAGGCATGAGGTTGGCATCTTCTGGGGTGTTTGGCTTCTGGTTTTAAACAGCTTCCCCAGGGACATTTGCTTTCTGCATCTTCAAGCATCTGAGTCTCCTGTTGGCTGTGTGGGATGTGTCAGCTCTTTCCAAAACGATTCCATCTTAAAGGGCTCCAGGAAGCAACCCACTTTGAATGGGTGGAGACACATCACCATGGAAACCACCTAATCAAAAGGTCCCACCCACAATGGGTGGGTCACATTACCATGGAAACACTCAAAAAGATCCCACCCAACAAAATTGAATGAGGATTAAAGAACATGGCTTTTCTGGGGTGTGCAACAGTTTCAGAGTGACATAAACAAAAAGACTTAAAGCTTTCAATTCAGATGATTTGTTGAGATTTGCATTTTGAAAAGTTAGCACTGTCATGATTTCGCATGTTAAATTGCAAATATCTCCTCAAGGTTTTTAATGTAGGAATGTACTGCCTTTAAATTCTGCTCTGATTTGACTTCTTGATGCCCAAATTGAGGAGGAGTATTTGTGTGTGTGTGTGTGGTTTTAATTCTGTTAGGAGTATGTAATTGTAACTAGGAAAAATGGAAGGGGAGTTTTCCCTTGCATGTGTTTATTATTTTATTTTAATTGTACTCCAGAATTTCCTGTTAATTTTATTGTTTGCTTATAGTGATTTTATCTTGTGTCTTGTAGCAGCTAATAATTCTCATTTCTGTGAGTTTTGTCTGAAAAGCATTTTTATTCTATAGTTAATTATTTCACAATGTTATTAGAATTAGAGTTTTAATAATTAATCATTGGTGATGATCAACCCTCATTGGTGATCCTGCTAGGTTTTATAAGGCTCCTTTCTCTTCTTTCTCTCTTTCTTTCTTTCCTCTTTCTTCCTTTTTGCTGGATAGCTCCACATGTAACATGTATAACAGGCTTCTACTACTGCAAGTAATTGCCTTTTAATTTCTGTTTTGTAAAAATTCAGACTTTCTAATTAGTTGACCTTTATGAATAAAATATTGCATATTTTCATTCAATGATGCTGGGATGATTTAGGTGCTTGTTATATAGAGTCTTACTCTATACACTGGAAATATAATTGCCTTTCCAAAACTGTAACCCACATCTTGATCCTTTCCATGTGAGTTTGAGAAATTCATGGATTTATAAGATTTCTTCTTGGTCATACAGGAAGGGAATACATCTTTATTAAGACACTGAACACATAAGAAAGCATTGCAAACTTTAAAGGAAAAATAACTCGGGAAAAGTAAAAATGTTATGCTTGTCTTTTATCTTCACCTGAGAAATTCTACTTGACCTTCAAAGCTAAGTTTGAATATCACTTCCTCTATGAGAAAGGGGCTGAGGGAAATAACAGTCATCCCTGATTTTTAAATCCAGAAGCCAATTCTTCCCTTGAATCTCTTTAGCATTTAGTTTACACCTTTTTAATTTGCCATTGAATTCTCTCTTGGATTATAACTACATAACTATTGTATCAACTAGCTATTGCTGCATAACAAGCAATCCCCAAAAATAACAAATGCAAATTTATTATTGCTCATGAGACTCTGGACCAGTTGGCTGGCTTCTGTTCTCCAATGGGTTTGCATATGTGTTTGTGGCCATCTGTGGATAGGATGATGACTCTGTTCTTTTTTTCTGTGCTTTCTCATGTGTTTGGGGCTCAACAGGCTTTAGATGGTTTAGGACAGCCATGGCTAGGAATACTGGGCTCTCTTGCATGTGATCTCTTATGCTCCCACAGGCTATCCCAGGCTCGCTCATATAGCAATTGGGCAGAATTCTGAGAAAGAGTCCAAGGGTGCAACGGCTCTTGAGGCCTAGACTTGGAATTGGCACATTGTCACTTCTGCTACATTCTATTAGTAAATGTAAATCACAAGGCAGACCAGAGGCAAGGGGTGAGAAATAGACCCAACCGATGACAGAAAAATAGTAAAAACACGTTACAGAGAACATGGTTCAGAGAATGGTAGAGAGTCAAGGACTTCTTGCAAAAGTTCTACCATATACAACATGTCTATGTGTGTGCTTTCTCTTTAACAGTCTAAAATCTTCCTGAAGGTAAAGGAGTATTTTATCATCTTATGTTCCAGCATTAATAGCAGTGCTTAGAACAGACACTTAGTGGTTTTGCCTTCACAATACCTTTTTGTTTATCATTTGGCATTCTTCCCTACCCGATCCCGTGTGATGCTGGTGGATTAAAGGGGATGTCAGTTGGGTGCCCTGGTCCAAACAGCTGGTCAAGTAATGGGAATACTATTCATGCAAGGACCACAAGGTTCTTTCGTTCAAAAATTTGAATCTGGGAAGATCCATACAAGGAGGGAATGTGATTGAAGCTGAGATTCCTTGTTTTCTTGGAACTTGGCTCTTTAAATCTTCTGTCAATTTTTTTGTGAGCTTTCCAAATCTTTCCCACAAATATTAATCTTTTCTTTTAAGGCAAAACACAGTAATCACGTCTCTCAAAAGTTTGCTGAGTGACTGAGTGAAGGCAAGAATCCTATAATCACTGAATATCTTTATCATATAAGAGTAATTCATATATGCTCTCCTAGGACAGTAGACACCTTTGGTTTGGTCAGGGCTTTAGCCTTTTCTCCAGGAACCACCCTTCCCCTCATCCACATGATTAATGAGGAGTCATCAAGTCACTACAAGAGCAAATTAACTCGTGGTCACTGTTTATTTGGTCAGAGTGGCTGGTGAGTTCCCAACATTAGTGAATGACAAGTTTCCAAGACAGCCATACAATCTGAGAACATAAGAAGTTAACTTTATGTGCTGTGGAACATATGTCCAGACAAATATAGGGATCTGCAAGTGTGTGAACTGGGGCAAGTCACTTCACTTCTCTAAGGTTCAATTTCCATATCCATAAAATGGACACCAGAATATTTCTCTTCCTGGGCTACTTAAAACATTTAATGCAATAATGAGTGTAACGTACCTTGCATAATTCCTACTAGAGCAGTTTAGTTTCCTTTTATTCTTCTGCGTGAATCTCCTACCATAAAATATTGGATTTCTAGATGCCTAAATGATTTTTACAACAGATCACATACAAAGCTCTTATTATGTGCCCAGTACTTTGTTAAAGAGAATAAAAACACTGAACTCTCATATACCACCATTCTGTGTGATTTCTGTATATTGATGGATTGAGTTCTCATAATAATACCCTAGGGTAGTTCTTTTACTATTTTATGTGTGAGGAAACCAACCTAAGACGCTGGGTCAAGATGAATTCAGCTTCTTATATCTCTTCATATCAGTCTTGAACCAGTGCTGCATTTGATCTTTTGCACTTTGACTCAGCAAACTCGGTGGTATTTCTGTGGCCCCCAGTGGTAAAGGGATGAGGCTGCTCCCAGCCTGAGGTGCACAGACCTCAGAGGTCTACTCCATTCAACCCCACTCAGCACATCCTTGGCAGTAAGAGTATGAATATTCCAATTTGCAGATGTGTGGAGGCACAGACTGGGATAATTTTGGAATGAGTTTTGACAACAAAGGTTGGGGGAGAAAAATTGTTTTCTGATAAAAAGGCTCAATTAACCACAACACACAGCAATCCACTGTTGCCACAGAAGAGAGATAGGCAACGTACAAAGCTCAACTCCAGCATTAGGATGATTTTTAAAAATCAAGACACACAAGTACTGGTTGAATTACTTTGTTCTGAACGTCCACATGTTCCACTGAGTCCTGGCCTGATGAAATGGCCAAATGCCTGGGTTTCCAGATTAGCAATAAACATCAGATTGCCTTAGGATGCATTTCCCCCATTCCTCTACCCACCTTTTCTTCTCTTTGCTGCAAGTTAGGATTCTCATGAGAAACAAAATATTTTCAATAGGCAACAGATGTTTGCTTCTGGAATGAAAGTGTTCTTCCCAGCACTGGTGGAGAGAACACATTGCCAGCCTTTGTTTTTGCAGTGCCTGTGAAAGAGAAATGTGCCCATCACTTCACTGAGGAAGGAACAGGCTGCACTTTAAAATATGTGAATAATTAGCACTATAAGGGCATTCTAATGGAAGGAAAGGCAAAAGATTTGTCTATGATCAGAAGACAAAATCACCGACAAAATGATCAGACAAAATCTGATCATTTGTCTATGATCAGAAGCAAAATCACCGAACAATTTGATAATCAAGAGAGAAAAGAATATGCCTGTTTATAAATACTTAGAATTGGCATAAAGCCTTACTTAATGGGAGGGAGGTAACACATTTTTACAGAAGACCTGAAACGTGACAGTGCCTGTGCTCCCCTGAACCTTAAACTTGAGTGGCACTGACAATGATTTCTGAATAATTGACTCCAGTAATTCACTTGCCCTGAGGTGTGGCCAACTCTGTGGTGTAATTCAAGCCCGGGAGTTGCCCACGGAATCGAGCTGAGGCTAGATGGCAGCTGGACTCCGCCTGAACTCACTGCCTCTCTTAGCCCCTTCCCCTGCCCCGTCCTGTTTGGTCCCTTGTTTCTCTCAATAAACTGCTTACAGACCCAAGATACTCCATTATACTGGTGGGACCATAGGACCTCAAAGACATTAGAAACTTGCCAAGGCAAACGCAGAGGTTCAAATCTCAGCTTTTCAAACTTTACCAAGCTGTTTCTTAATGAAAGTTTTATCGACAGCCTATAGCTTAGATCATTAAAACACTTATTTTCCTCTCTCTACATCTCAGTACCCAAACAGTTTGTGTACCTGTAGGGAAAACTATTCTACCCCTTGCGTGTTGTGCTGGTGACCACAAGTGAAGCACCAGAATTGCTGGTACCAGGCTGTCAGTGTATCTACTTGGATGCCCAAGACATTTCAAGGTCAACATGTCTAAACTGAATACCTGATCCTCACCCCCTTACCCCCCAGCCCAGTGCTGCCCTTCTTGTAGCCTGCTCCTTTTCAGTGGAGGGCAATTCCATCTTTCCAGTTACCTGAGCCAAAATCTCTGGGAGGGTTCTCAATTGCTACCATCCTCTCACATTCTACTTCCACTCTTTTAGGGAATCAGTCCTGTTTTCTCCGCATTCCAAATGGAGTCAAGGATCAAATTCTCCCTGCCTGCACTTCATCCTGCATCTGGATTGGCACAAGAGCCTGTTAACAGGCCACCCTCCCTCTCCCCTTGCCTCTTTACTGCTTATTCTCAACACAACCCAAATATAATTCCATTTTATCCATTTGAAATGTAAGTTAGACCATTGCTCTGGTTCCTCATGTCCTTCAGGGTAAAAGCCAAGGCTTAACAAGGACCAATGAGAGCCTACATAATATGCCCCTTTCCCACCCTCCTAACCCCTCTGACTTTTTCCTACTGCTTTTTCATCCACATTCCACTCCTGGCACTCTGGCACAAACTCCTGTTGCTCCTCAAACATGCCAGCTGGGCACACTTCTGCAGTAGAACCTTTGCACTGGCTGTTCCCTCTGCCTGGCACACTATTTCTGAAAACATCCATGTGGCTTCCCTCTCCACGACCCACACTTCCACACTTTTGAGTTGTGGCTCAAATATAATCTTCTGACATACAATTGCATTCCAACCCTAAATGACAATTTCCTTTATCCTACTCTGCTCTTCCTTTATTTTCTTTTAAATAACGTTTCACCATCACAAAATATTGTGTTTTTTTTTTTTTTACTTACTTTCATCCCTCCCCACCATGAGAATGTAACCCCATGAGGGCAGAGAACTTTCTCTGTTTTTCATTCCTGATATATTCCATATGCCTAGAACAGATTCATATTAGGCATTCAATAAATATTTGTTAAATGAATGAATGAAAGTTTCCTATTTCAGTCTGTGCATCTGTCTTTTGATCAAAATGGGAGCTGCACAGATGATAAATTGAGGTTGAACAGCATAGAATTGCAGGCAGGAATTTTCAGAGTATTTTGATTTCATGCTTAAATTCACTGTAGTGGAGAATACACAACACACACACACACATAATTCTCCATTCTCATTATCGAGATGTCATCTTTGCTCCCTCCTCCATGAGGATTTTTTGTTGAGATAGATGCTTCATCATCAAGGCCCTGAGGACCTGCATCACACATCAATCAAGGACTTGAGCAAATTCTCTTTTGTTTGATTAGCAGCTAAACAGGAGCACAGTAGAAAATCTTATGAAATTTCATGTCAGACCTTTCAGGTGGTCTATTTTAAGATGAGTTAACAGCCAACCATTTCATTTTCTTTTAGGTTAGCATTTATCGCTCTATCAAAGGACATTTTGTCCTTCCTATGCTTCATGGGGTGCTATGAAATCCACAATTCCTTAGGACCACAATGCTATACTTTGTGGCATTTTACCCTTTGCAAAATATTACACCTTTTACTCATCAATCTAGTACCAAATCGCTAAGGAGGGAATTGTATTAAAATAAGCCACCTTCAAATTCACAATAAAACACGCGAACATACATATGCAGGTAAAAAGACTGGAGGGAACCATCTCAAAATACCATTTTGTAGTCTGTGAAGGACAGGACTCTGGGGAATTAATATCGCTCTCCTGTGCATTCCTTTCCTGAGGGTTTCTACAGGTTCCAGTTTTTAAAAATAAGGATGCTTCCTCAACACCTTAACATTCTTTCATTTTAGGGAAGGACATAACACCCCCAAATATTCCTAAAATATCCCATTTTGAACACTCATCCCTAATTCAGTTTTATTTTTTCCAGCTACTTCCTGAGAGGCCATATTTTGATCAGTGGTATGGTTGTTCTAGTGGGGGGCACGAGCTCTAACTGTTGTCGGAGGGTTTTAAAGCCTTGCCGTCATCACCAGGTTATGACAAAGGTCAAGTGGTCCATTGGCGATCAACACTGGTGACTTTCTCATAAAGATGAACCCCCCTGTCTATTGCAAGGAACATATTGTGTCTGGAGCTTAATGTTTTCTTGGCTCCTCCGGCAATCAGCATTTGTTCCCAAAATAGCTTTGTGGGAAATAAGTGATCATTGAGAACTAGAGGTCATGCCCCACAAATATCAAAAGTCCTCGGCCAAAGGCACAATTCAGAGGAGAGCCTAGAATGCCGCATTATTGGTAACATCTTTCAAACCGACAAGGGCAGACGTTTCAAACTAATCAAGATGTAGGGCACATAAGTTGGTTCCCTTTTTGACGCCATTTCTTTTTGTGGATGCAGCATTTTGAGAAGTCAAAGAGCTTTCGATTTGTCTCCCAAAGGAACACAGCAAGGGTGATCTTGAAAATACTTCTGAAATTACCATTTACTTAAGGAAAGAGAGGTTATGTCCCCCACCACATACCCACGTACTCTTTAAAGAAAATAACCAAGGTCTTCATTAGGAAATTGTTAACTATATGGGGTAGTGATTGGAGGAGATAGAGTTAGCCATTGTTAATAATGAACCTTTTAAGAGGAAAGGCATTCTGCAGTGACTGTGAATATATGTGCAAGATAAAACCAGCACAAATTTTTGTGCTTTGTGGAAAGGAAAAAGCAAACTGTGAGGCTCCATTATGTTGAGCCACATTTAGAATCAATCAACTTGAAAAGAGAAGTTCATTTGTTGTATATGACCTGGGATTCTTTCCTTCTGGAAACGTGTGGATGTGCCACGTGAGATGCATAAACATAAACACTTCTCAAGAACACTTTTCTTCCTCTTCACATACTTGCTTTTATTCAAGATTTTTACATTGTCAATTAAACACTAACTTCTCTACCATTCTTTGCTGCAAGGAAGTGCTTGTTCATTAATTGAAAAGAAAAGGAAAGAACACACAGCTGCCCAAGT
Organism: Myrmecophaga tridactyla; assembly: GCA_004026745.1. NCBI lineage: Eukaryota > Metazoa > Chordata > Mammalia > Pilosa > Myrmecophagidae > Myrmecophaga > Myrmecophaga tridactyla. Next base: position 3,087 of record PVIY010037721.1, on the reverse strand, counting down.
GGTTAAACTAAACACTTTCTGTTTTCAGCAGCATCTGCCAAAATAATGTCCAGCATTATGAAAGAAAAAACAATGAATACATTTGCAGATTTGAGAAAAATAATTCATTTTAGTATTATATTATTTTTTATGAGGGAAAAAGGCCAAAAAAAATGCTTGTATTATGTGTGAGAGTCACAAACATGCATATTAAAATGTAAAATATTTGCTTAATTCAGTTTCTGAGTTCTGCCTTAGCCAAAAGTTAGTTTTCCTCGGTTGAGCAGACCCCCAGGTCTCTAGAAAACTCTTTAAGGAGTGTCTATGTCAGTCTCTTAATAGGACTATGATGGTCTCCTCAAAGTTCTAAGCCCTTCTTTAAATTACCATTTTTACTATTTTAAGAATATAGTTTATCTGTATTATATATTATATATGTTTGTTTATTTTGTAAAGAAGACGGGCCCTCAATTTCTTTCTTCACTGATAGCTTCCTTCTTCTTTATTATTATTTTTAACTTAACTAAAAAACAAGGGAGGAACAATTTTGAAATTAAAATGTAATTGTTTGCTTAATACATGCCAGAGCTCTGCTACTTAATGCTGATTGAATTAATTAATACTGATTGCCTACAAAGACTCTACCTCAATATATCATAAGTGAAAACATGTAAAAGACATCCATCTATATTTAATTGGCCAGGAGGTTGTTCAATGCTAGGAGAATATTTTACTTCCCAAAAATAAAATTGCTAAATAGAATATGTCTTCTTCCCCAGCTGTTGAAGTTAACGGGACTAATTCCTTACGTTTCAGCTTCATTTCTCCCCTTCTTTGGTCCTCAGAGCATGCAATGGATCTGGTCACAACCCCTGCAGGGTAATGTTAATAAGATTGTTGCTAGGACAGAGTGGATTAATATTTTACTTACCCTCTTCCATGACCCTTTAAACCATTGTTCTTCCCTTTTCCTAGAATTCTGTCTCTCACATTGTCACCTTTCCAGATTCTACCCATCCTCAGAAGCCACTTTCATTCATTCCTTCCCTCATGCTGGAAGGGATTTGCCTCTCTTCTACTGGTGCCACATAGAACTTTCAAAATGTTTCTCTTATACTGCTAGTTTTCTCTAGTATTTCGGTGCTCTAGTTCTATATGTGCATATTCTGAGTATTTTACATACCTTTGAAGGCAGGTCCCCTGCGTCATGCATCTCCTATTCTCCATTCCCTTCAACAAAGTTCATTGTATAAAGGAAGCCCTCAACAGGTGGTTATAGAATGAACATATACTCTCAGTACTCATGATGTATTTTTATTTTGTGCGTACTAATACATTGGGGATAGGAGGCAGGATAGATATTCAGGTTTTTAATTAAAACCATAATATTTAATAAAGTCTCAATGTGCTGTATTTCCAATGTAAAGAAAAGACACAGATATCCTGGCGACATAGAGAAAGTGAGTTCAGGACACACAAAGGAAAAAGGAAACTCCCTAACGCCATAAATATCAGTCATGTTTTGTTCGTTTGAAATTTCCTTCTCCATGGTAACAGGAAAAGGACTAGAGAGCTGAGAGTTCTGTAGAGATAGAATGGCTTCCTGGTAAATATAAAAATATATTAGAAACTTCTTTAGACTATTTTGACAATGAATAATGCATGCTTTTGAAACAGTACACTGCAGTTTGTGCCAAGCAAAACTAAGATATAAATAAAAACAAATGTTTGATACTGTCTTTCTACCTCCCCCACCCCTTTTTTCTCTTTATAATGAGAGAAAGAGAGATACAGAAGGTCAGGCATCGTTGTTTATAAAATTAGCACCCACTCTTTCCATCAATGTGGAAAATATCTGTCAGTTGTCCCAGTTTGCCCAACACTGTGGATGCACTATGGATAAAGGATCTGTCCCCCCACAGCTCCCTGACAACAGAGGGCAAAGCTCTGTGTGAGGAAAGTTGGGTGGTTTTCAAAACTGTCATTCTTAGTAGATTTAAAGCCACAAAGAGACTGTCATTAAATTTAGTCAGTGGCTCTGAGCTTTAATCCCTAACTGGCCTGCTCAGCCAGCAATGGGCTAAAGTCTAAGGAGCAATTAGGGGTAACTAACAAGATTAGATTCTGACATGTGGGGTTAGAGGTGAGTAGAAAAGAATGGAAAGGCTGAATGGGTGATGTCAGATAATTTAGAATGTAACTAAAGACTGTTTTTTCTTTGCTGATCAAAGAGTTACTTCGCCGAGTCAGTGTCAGAACATTATCACAGTCAGCTCTTCTCAGGCTGGAGTGTGCATAAAAATCAGTGGAAGAGCTTGTTAAAATGCAGATTCTGATCAGCATATATGGGATGAGTCTTGAGATGCTGCATTTCTAACAGTCCCAGGTGATGCAGGTGCTGCTGGTTCTGGGAAAACACTCCGAATTGAAGAGCAAGGTCAGAGTTGCATTACCTACTATGGTATGCAATAGCTACAAGTGTTTTAGTTTGTTGCAAGCTGTGGAATGCGATATACCAGAAGTGAAACTGTTTTTTAAAAGGAGAATTTAATAAGTTACAAGTTTACAATTCTAAGGCTGTAAAATGTCCACAAGATTTTCGTTTTTAGACTGTTTTTATATTTACAGAGAAATTGAGACAATAGTACAGAGAATTCTCATATACCACTTCCCACGGTTTCCTTATTAACATCTTATATTAATATGATACCTTTGTTAAAATTAATGAACCCAAATGAATTCATTATTATTAACTAACTCCATATTTTGTTCCAATTTTCTTAGTTTTTATCTAATATTCTTTTTTCTGTTCCAGGGTTTCATCCAGGACACAACATTAAATTTGGTTGTCATGTCTCCTCCAACTTATATTGGATGTGACAGTTTCTCTGACTTTCCTTGCTTTTGATGATCTTGATATTTTTAAGGAGAACTAGTGATCTCTATTATAGGATGGTCTTTTATTGCAATTTGTCTGCTATTTACCTCATTATTAGGCTGGGATTACAGGAAGAAGATCATAGGAGAAGACCACATCACATTAAGGGCACATACTGTCAATATGATTTATGACTGTTGTTTTGACCCTAGTTTCCCAGGTGCAGTAAT
>PVIY010037720.1:0-24447 GCA_004026745.1 Myrmecophaga tridactyla | reverse complement strand
AAATAAATTCTTGATCTTGCTCCAAAACCTTTTCCTCCCCAGTTTTCCTCATCTCAGGAAATTCCATTCTGCCAGTGATTTAGGCCCAAACCTCGAAAGCTTCCTGAATCTGTTCCTTCCATCACATCCCACATCCAATTTTTCAAAGTCAACTTTTCCTTTGATTATATCCTGAATCCTATCACTTTCTCACCATCTTCACTGCTTTGACTGAGTTCAGACCACTGGCATATTGTGCCTTAGCTATTACAATAGACCCCTAGCTTGTCTCCACCACTCTCCCCAACACATATACACACAGCCTATTCTCCATATAGTAGCCTGAATGTTCATTTGAAAAATGTGAAAGATTATATCACTATTCAGAATTCTCCAATGACTTCCATTTCACTCAAGTCAAAAATCCAAAATCTTTATCATGGTCTAATGTGCCCACCAGCACCCCACCACCATCATCACCATCTAATCTTATCTCCTACCACTTTTCCTGTCCTACCACTACCATCAATAATCCATCACCCTCCATGTACTCTAGACCCTGCAACATTCTTAACTCTTCAATGAACTCATCATTCTCTTCCCCCTCAACTCCAAGGCACTTGTATTTGCTAACCCCCTGGGCCTGGAATGCTTTCAGTTCTAGTCTCTCCTCAAGTGCCTTAGGGAAACATACTCTGATCACCCTACTTAAAGTAACATCGCTGCTGCCACCTCTTTCTTAACTAGTTACCTCATTATTCTTCATAGCACTTGTCACCACAGTATATATATTTTTTACTGATTTATTTTCTGACAAATCCTATTAGATACAAACTCCCCAAAAGCAAGGCCTTTGTTGAGAAACCTGTGAGGTAGACAACTAAGTGTACATAAAAATATATTCTTAGCTCCAAAAAACCGAGACAACCCTGTGAAAAGAATTTAGATTTTGGTCACCCAGATTTGTATTCTTATTTGTCTTCTATCACCTTTTTAACTATTCTGAATCTAGTGAAATTATTTACTTTCTCTAATTCTGTTCTCCGTCTCTAGAAAAGAAAAGGAATATTAAGGGTACATTGAAATAGGTCTGATGAGGAGAAAGGTTGGGATTAAAAGTGACAATAGTGCACAAAAGTTACTTCAACAAGTTGCTAAGATTGTATTATCCTCAATAATATATATAAAATATTTAACAAACTCTCCAGGGTTTCACAAACCCTCAATAAATGTTCACAAACACTCATTTTTTCCTTACTGCTCCCATTCTTTTTTCTGTAAATGGAAAAATACAGCTGCCTGGAGAGTCTGATCACTGACCCTATAAGCTGGGAGGCATGGAACACAATAATTGTTAGTTTGAACATTGAGAGAGACAAGCATTTGCATTTTTTTAAAAAAAACATTTAATAGCTCCAATGTTCGTCTACACCCAAATTTGTGTAGGAAAAGCAAAATAGCCTCATAAAAATAATGTTTTTATTATGGTTTTCATTACATTATGGACAAAGTCTTCCTTCCATATCACACATCCACACTGTTGTGGTGTTTGAAGGACCAACTTTTAGGATAATTTTACTTCAGCAAATACCTACTAGAGATAGTATCTATTTTAGTACTTAATATTTTCTAGAAGCTAATTATTTAGAAGGAAACAAGTACTTCCTGTGCCAATAAGCTCAGGCTAGTGTTCTTTGTCTGTCTAATGTTTACAGAATTTTTGAGCATTTTCTGATTACAATTCAAATTAAATGCAAACAGTCAAATAGCACACCGAGACCCCATTATCAAGACTTTCTGCCAGCTAGGAGGATGGATGGTGTAATAAGAATTGTTAATTATTCATTTTCTAGCAGCTGTGGTTGATTAGTTTTGGCTGGTACATCTTGTTAAGGTAATGGAGTACAGTAAATATTGGGGCTTATTTTTTTTCAAAGCAAGGAAATTATGGTCGCTAATGACTTGCTTCATTTGAATCTTTCTCTATAATCTGCCAAAGTGTTAGTAGACACAAACCAATCTCTTTACCAAGTGAGTCTCCCTGTAAATTTCATGTTAGGACATGTACTGCCAAGGCAGGTGACTCTGCTGAATGTTCAGAGCTCTCTTTCTTGGAAAAGTTGACACATTAGAGACATCCACAGAGAGAGAGAGAGAGCGAAAGATTGACTATACACAAACACGCTTGAGTTTATGACTTGACAACTAATAGAACCAAACCTAAGGAGGTGCTAAGAAATCCCAGATACCATCTGTATATTGATTTCCTTCTACTTAAGAACATTTTAAAACCATATTTTTTTTTGTTTTTTAAATCAACCAAAGTCCTTTTGTGAGCCCATGAATGGTTTGTTTCACAAGATCTAGTTGTAGATTTGAAATGTGTAAACTTAATATGGAGTGTTTTGAATCATGGCCATCTATAAGTAATAGCCACTAGAGCAGTGTTTTTCAACTTTTTTTTTTTTCATTTTCCTTAAGGAATTTTTTAGACATTTGTTTCCTAACCCTCCATCCTCATGAAATGTTAATAACATAGATACACCATGTGGTGTCTGTTTATATATTCTGGTCCTTTTAAGGCCACAAACCATTGCAATATCTAAGATATTTTTGCTCCCCCCAGAACCCATTTTCACCTGTTGGGGCAATATCACCTCTGCTGAGAATGCATGCAGTAGAGACTTCATCCTACTACTCCTTTATCACTGTCTAAATTACATGCTCCCATTTGGGTACATGTACCCTGTGATAGTTTATTAGGCACTGAAAGCAGATAACCATGAAATGGGTTGGCTTAACGATGGGAATTTATTTACTTACAGTTTTGAGGAGAAAATGTCCAAATTAAGGCATCATCAAGGCAATGCTTTCTTCCTGAAGATTGACTGCTGGTAATACTTGACTCCTCTGCTATATGGCAAGGCACACATTGACTCCTCTGCTATATGGCAAGGCACACAGCGACATCTGCTGGTCTATCCTTCTCTTCTGGGCATGTGCTCTCTCTCTCTCTCTCTCTCTCTCTCTCTCAACCCTGTTTATAGAGGACTCCAGCAACAGGATTAAGGCCCAGCCTGAGCCATTCCTTAACTGAAGTAATCTCATCAAATGGTCCTACTTGCAATAGGTATACACAGGAATGGGTTAGCTTTAAGAACATGGTTTTCTGGCATACATCCAGTTCCAAACCACCAAATGTCCCTTTATATCTCATGTTTCCCATACAAATTGGTGAAGTAGGCATGCCTTCCAAGTTGTTTGAACCATACACACAGTGCAAACACACTTTATTTCCTTTCTCCACTTCCCAAATAACACAAGCTTACTCAGATTCAAACATCAAAGAAATCCTGAGAGAGAAAAAGAAATCCCAGAAGAGCCACATGCAAACTCTGCTTTGCAGAAAGACAGAATGAGTTTGGATTCACAGTATACTCCTTTAATGAAGTATTTTACTTTCCGGAGCTTTCGTGTGCACATCTGTTAAATAGAAATATCAATAATTCTGTTTTACCAATTCATGAATTCGACAAATACATTAACTCAGTCTAAATCTCCAATGAAGACAACCAAAAACATCTAAGAAAAACAAACCAAAAACATTTGACTAAGAAAAGCTTCCTGCAGCAAGGGGGACTATCACTGTGCCTAGTGATTTTAAGGTAAGTCTTACAAAGCCAACTAATTGGGATTGGGCAGGATTAATGACATAATAGCTTTGGCTCAGTGGGAACAGTGAAGTGAGATCTTGAAGTGAGTCTTGATAAGCAAACCATTTTTCCTGATGTTCAAGCTATTAATTTTGATAAGTAACTTGTTTTAGTTATTTTCCTGAAGAAAAAAAAATAATTTTTTCTTGGTCACACAGTATCATTTAACAGAGGGACAGGAATTGATTTCAATCCTCAGCTCCTGCAATGGGTCAGACATAAATTTAGGCATTTAAGATGTAGCCGTGAACAAGTTTCCTGCCTTCAAGAAGCCTCTACTCTAACAAGAAAGAAAACCTTTGAACATGATATTACATGGATAAAACCTTTTGATGAAGCACAAATTTCTAAGACAGTGAAGCACAAGAGGCTTGTTAATAATGATAATACAAGAAAATATCTTTCTGTAAGACGTTTGGCAATCTCTAAAACACTACATAAAGGATCCCTGATAATCTGTATCAGCTTTTCAGTGTTTAGACTTGAGAAGAAGTATATTAGTCAGGGTTCTCCAAAGAAACAGAACCAACAGGATTTATAAAATATGAAGTATTATAAAATTTTATTATAGGAATTTATTCACAAGACCGTGGGAAAGGGTAAGTTCAAATTCCATACGGCAGGTTACAAGAGCTGGGAATTCAAATGAAGGTTTTCAGTGAATTCCCCAGGAGAAGCTAGCTGGCTGAAGTGGAAATGGAAATTATTTCTTCTGATGGCTAAAGTCATCATTTCTCACTTTAAGGCTTTTAACTGATTAGAAGAGACTTTTCTTGAAAGCAGTCTCCTTAGCTGATTAATAGATGCAATCAGCCATAGATACAGTCAACCTGCAAATGATGTAAATTCCAGAAATATTCTCACAGTAACAATCAGGCCAGTGCTTGCTTGACCAAACAACTGGACACCATAACTTAGCTAAGTTAACACATGAACTTAACCATCACAGGAAGAATGATGTCGTTTACTCCAGAATTCCATTGTGGCTTGGGGGAGATTAATAAATTAATTTATTTGTTATAGATATATATCAGTGCCTTTTAGCCCCCAGCTAGGAACTACAGCAAATCTTCCAAAAAAACTCTAAGGAAGACATAGCTTCTCCTTTGAGTTTGTGAGCACAAATGCAAAATGAAAAGAATAGCTGCTATCAAGAGTATAATCTAAATATGATTAGTTCTAGTAAACCCAAATCGTCTGGCAGAAATCCACTCCCTGTTTTTAGTGAATGTTGTGTCTTAGTAGCTTTGAATGTCTGAATGCATGTCTAAGAAGCATGCCTAAATGGTTTCCTTGATACTGGTGTTTGGTGTCCAAAACTCTTAAAACTGTTCATGCAGGACAGCCAAGCTCTTCAGAGATTGGCCAGAGGCTGGTAACAATATCTTCTGATATACGAATCTTTATAGAGACCACAATTCAACCCACTACAGTCACCTGGCCTTAGAAATTATCTTCTCCACTTTCCTAAGCAAATAGACCCGTCCTTTAAGACACAGTAGCTTCAAACAGTTGAAAAACTACCCCTCAGAGGTGATTTGTTTAGTCCATGTGAATGCAGTTTCCATAGTCTTTAGAGCTCTGGTTACTCTTTCCACTCTTCCTACTCAACTCATTTATGTTGCCTGCCTGGCCCTGGAAGATATAACCTACACCTTAATAAGTATAAATAATTATTTCAGAATATTTTCCACTTATGTCCATATTGACCTCTTCCTTCTCTAAAGCCTCAGAGCTTTATAGAGTGAAGTAAGCAAAAATGGAAAACAACTCCTGCATAGAAAATTTCCCACAACTTAACTGGCTCCTTATCAACTGAAGTAGACTATTAATGAAACACAGCACACAACGGTAGTCCAGTGATAGAATTCTTGCCTGCCATGCAGGAGACCAGGTTCAATTCCCAGCTCTGCACTTCCCCCTCAAAAAAGAAAAAGAAAACTTCAACAATCGGTGCTGCAATAATGGGATATTCACATGGAAAAAGAATGAAATGTGACCCCCACCACATAGCATACAATAAAAAAAAAAGGAAAAAAAAAACCACAACATATAAAAATTGCTTTTTTTTTTTTAAATATCACAGAAGTCACAAGTTACTAAGCTGGCAAAAAAAATTCATCTGTGTCAATACGAAGTGTGAGCTGTCCTGCAATTTTTGCAGAACTAGGCCGCATAGAAATGGGAATTCTGGATTCAGACTTTGTGTGAGTGTGTCCAACCACCTAGCAATCTATGAAACTGTTTGTATTAAGCAAAGGGTATAGCTATTAATTTTGTGAATAATTAAGTAAAAATTTTAAAAAATAAAAACTTCTCTTACATTCCCAAAAATAAACCCTATCATATTAAATCAAGAACATCATAAAAGTAAATGTTGACAAAATACAAAGTTAGGTGAACAGTGGGTATTCTCAGTAAGACTTTGTAAACACAGGAGTTACGACAAGTTAATGATTAACAAAGCACTGTGAAAATGCCATGATATAGTTCTGTCTATACTACAAATGTAGGTTAAATCATTGAAAAGAGATTCCACCTGAATCCAGTTTAGTATATGTAAGAAAGACTTTAGAGGTTCCCCAAAATACAATTGACATAAAAATGTTGCATCATTTTGTTAAAATACCTACTACTTTCATATTTGTGTCTTCTCAAAAGTCTTGAGAAGTGTAATAATTATTTCCCAAACTGAAATAAATATTTTAGGAAAACACATATATACACAAAGCTCTTTGTGAACTCTCTACTTTTTATAAGCATAAATTACGTCCATTGATTATCTCACTTTTTCCAACTGAAATCATTCTACTTCTTTTTTCTATTCCCTCTGCTTCTTTTTTCTATTCTCATACCAAGCAGTTCACAATGTTGCAACACAGCCAGATCCTCCCTCTGCCTGCAGGCAAAAAAAAAAACCTTTTTAATAATAAAGCAAAGGAGGAAAAAAGGCCTAAAGGTTTTAATATTTTTCAGGTACCTACTCTGTTTAGTTCTATGTAAGGCACTTTCAAATATTTTAATTGTTTATTTATCTTCACAGCACCATTGGAGGTGGTATTACATCCAAGATAGGAAAATGAAATATTGAAGAGGTTAAGAATATTATCCAAGCTCTTAGGTAGAAAATACAGAATCCAAGCTCAGTCTTCTCCTTGACTCCAAATCTTTTATCTTTCACCTATTCGTGATATTCTCCAGTTTGGCTTACTCTTAGCAAAGGAATACTTATGATAGTGGTCAGTTGAATTTACCTTGTTCAGCTATCTATATATAATCCTAACTAAAGGCTTATTTATTTTTTGGCATTTTATGAAATGACCAAATCTTTAATTGAGAATGAATAAACTCACAGTATAAGATATATTTAGGTATAGAAAGAGTACTATAGATTAGATAAAATATTAAACAAATAGCACACACCATGAGCTATTTATCATAAGTATTCAATAGATAAAATGAGGCTCTAAATAAATTTCCACACCCCTCTCACTGTGGAACTGGGAAAACACGTTAGTTAGTATAGTTAAGAGAATAATCTCCGTTGTGGTCTGTATTTCTCTTCTTTGAGCATCTTCTTTTTTATTTTTTAATGAATATTTCACTGTGTTTGTGCCATGCAACTCGATTATGGAACGTTGTTTGCTTGAGTGTCAAGATCTTTTATTTTGGTACCTAGTTTTGCATGGGCTCAAAATTCACTCCAAGTATGACATTTATCCTTACGTTGCTAATAATATTTACTGCCTATATAATATATAATAAATTATGTAAATTATAATAATTAATGACTACTTTATGTTAGCCAAGCACTATGTGAAGTATATTGCATTTATTATTTTATAGCATATTTTAAGAACCTTGCAAGGTAGATATTTTTATTTCCACTTTGTATTTGAAGAAACTAAGGCTTTGGGAGATTGCGTGAATTCTAAAGTCTCACAGCTGGGAGGTAATGGAATTGGAATTCAGATTCAGAACTGTCTAATTCCTAGCTATGTACTCAGCTACCTCGTGGTACAGCTGAGGAGGGAATGTTTCTCTAACGAGGAGCTTTGAAAAATGTCAGGTGCATGCTTTACATGCTAACCCAGACTTGTTTATTCTACTTCTCTGTTTACGAGACATTCTGAGTTCTGGCTGATGCAGCTGCTCTGTGCCGAAGGAAAGAGTGTTTATGCACTTTCCTGTGAAAGCAAGAGGGTTAATACTGTTTTCTATGGAGAAAAATATAACATCCAGATTAAAGATAAATTTGAAAATGGATCATTGATTGAGCAGACATTTTTTATACCTTACCATTAACTGTTCTGTAGTTGCAAGTCTCAGAGGATGTTCTAAGTCAATTTATCTAAATGTTGTAGAGATTATGTTTATATCAAATACATTAAATTCTATGACTTATTTAATATATTTCACATTAAGCAAATGATGTAAATAATTTTAAACTGTTTTTTTTTTTTCATAGGCAGGCACTGGGAATCGAACCCAGGTCTCTGGCATGGCAGGAAAGAACACTGCCACTGTACCACCATTGCCTGCCCTTTTTTTTAAACTGTTTTTTTTTAATGTGAATGATATAAAATAAATTGATTCATTTGTGAAAATTACTATCATTTTAGTCCTATTTTTCCTATATTCAATGATATTAAAGAGCATTAGAAATGCTCCAGGTGGGGATTTGAATTTCTAATGGGAAATACTATAGTTCACATACTGAAAAGCACTCTGTTATGTACAAAGATGATTCCTCTGATGTTTTCCAATACACTACATTGTTCCCTAAAAAAAAGGAGGAAGGATTTTTCCAATCTGTCCCCATTTTTTACCTAGTTCCTGTTAAAAGCAATGACAAGGCACTGTAAAAAGGTAACTCTGGAATAGAATGACATTAACTGGTATGACTGATCTCAACTTCACAAACTCAATTTCCTAGACATCATGCTAAAAACTAAACTATCTGGTCTTCAAAGCAAGAAAGGTTTATTCTACCAATCCATAAATCCGTGTGCCAGAGGCAACACCGCTGTGGTGGTTTGGTTGCTATGTACCCCAGAAAAGCATGATGGTCTTAAAGCTAATCCATTCATGTGGGTGTGAACCCATGGTAAGTAGGACCTTTTGAGTTAAGTGTGTGGCACAACTCAATCCTATTACTGAAAGCCTTATAGGGAAGATCACAGAAGGAGAAAAGAGTCACAGAGAGCAGTCAGAAGCTGAAAGTCAATGGAACCTGGAAGAGAAGAGAGAATCCAGGAGAGACTACCATGTGCATTGCCATGTGACAAAATGGCCAAGGACCAAGGATCACTGGCAGCCAGTCTCAGAATATCCCAGGCTTCTGGAAGAAAGCATTGCCTTGGTGACACTTTGTTTTTGGACTTCTCCTAGCCTCAAAACTGCGAGACAATAAATTCCCTTTGTTTAAGCCAACTCATTGCATGATATTTGCCTTAGCAATCAGGAAACTAAAACAACCATGTAAAGATTTTTGTTTCTATTCTATCCTAGTTAATTGTGGTTTTGAAGTTCCTACTAAGAAATTTATTTTCCAGTGGAAATTTCCAAAGTTTTTTCTTCCTAAATATTTATAAATACTTATAAATAAATATTATAAAGCAATATGCTAGAATTCACATAAAAGGGATCTACTATAAAACAACTTTTAATAGACACATGGATGCATTTTAGCCAAAATCCACACACTCTGCTGGGGATGAAAACATCTACTATTTACAATTAAATACTTCCTCTCCCTGGAAAGAGTCCTGTGCTGGAAGGCATTTTAGAACAGGAACGACAGACACTTATTTTTAAATTGGGTAAGTGACAATCTTCCAAAAGCCTTGCCAGCAGAAAAGAGTAATACTATAGAGCGAGAAATCCCATCTTATTTGAAAGACTAAATCATACCTGTGCAAAGACTTAAAGTCATAACTTTATACCACAAACCAGTCAATGATTATATTTTTCAAAGTTCTATACTTTTGTGCATTATTTTAGAAAACACTTTGGTAATCATTGCATTCTTCACAAGCATTCCCCAAATCTTAAATTTATTACAATTTATATAAAGTGATAAAATTCAGGAAAATTGATTTACTAGATGAAAGGAGTTATCACAGAGACAAAATAGAGTAAAAAAAAAACTCAGGGTATTCTAATGAAAAAGAAAATAAGTATGCTCATTTAAAATCCAAAACATTACTAAATTCAAGTATCATATAGCATAATTTATACTACTATACTATTTATTGTTATTATACTATTTCATCATACTATTTATGGTTCCCTATAGCATTACATCTTCTTTCTCATGCATGATGTCTTTAATCTTTATAGTCATTAATGAGGAGAGTAATATTTATTATAATCTCCATTTTTATAATGGAGTAAAAAACAACTGAGAGTTGAAGTGTCTCCTAGGAATTAAACTCAAGCCTCAAATTAGATCCTTTGTACTTGTACAGGCCAGCCCCATCAAAAATGAGGATAAATCATTATCAAAGAATGAGGATAAATCAATGAGTATACAGGTCAAATTGCACATTAGGAAACATACCTGCTATATTGTATTTAGTAATTATTCTGTGGGTCTTAAAAGAAGACTATATAATCCTTCGTATGGTATAAGAGTGTTTTAGTTTACTGGATGCTAAAAATAAACAGCACAGAATGAGTTGGCTTAAACATGAGGATTTATTGGCTCTCAGTTTTAAGGTTAGGTAAAGTACAAAACTGAATCATCAACACAGCAAAGACTGTGCCGTTGCAGGGATAGCAACGGGTAATCCTTAGTCCTTGGCTGTTCTGTCACATGACAATGCACATGGTGGCATTCTTCTCCTTGTTCTTCCAGATTCCACCACTGTCAACTTCAGCTTTCTCCCAGCAGCTTCTACCCCATCTGACTTTCACTCTGTGTGCTGGTTTGAATGGAAGTATGCCCCCTAAGAAAAGCCATGTTTTAATGTAAATCCCATTTCATAAAGGTAGAATAATCTCTATTCAATACTGTATGTTTGAAACTGTAATGAGATCATCTCCCTGGATGATGTGATTTAGTCAAGAGTGGTTGTTAAACTGGATTAGGGGACGACATGTCTCCACCCATTTGGGTGGGTCTTGATTGGTTTATTGAAGTCCTATAAAAGAGGAAATATTTTGGAGAATGAGAAATTCAGAGAGAGCAACACTACAAAGCAGAGAGTCCACCAGCCAGTGACCTTTGGAGAAGAAGAAGGAAAACGCCTCCTGGGGAGCTTCATGAAACTGGAAGCCAGGAGAGAAAGTAGCAGATGATGTCTTGCTTGCCATGTGCCCTTCCAACCAAGAGAGAAACTGCGACTGTGTTCGCCATGTGCCTTTCCAGATGAGAGAGAAACCCTGAACTTTATCGGCCTTCTTGAACCAAGGTATCTTTCCCTGGATGCCTTAAATTGGACATTTCTATAGACTTGTTTTGATTGGGACATTTTCTTGGCCTTAGAACTGTAAACTAGCAACTCATTAAATTCCCCTTTTTAAAGCCATTCCATTTCTGGTATATTGCATTCCAGCAGCTAACAAACTAGAACACTCTGTTGATCAAGGACTCCAGTAAAATGGATTAAAATCCAACCTGATTCAGCTGGGCCACACCTTACTGAAGTAACCGCATCAAGAGGTCCTATTTACATTGAGTTCACACCCACCGGAACTAATTAAGATAAAGAACATGTTTTTTTGAGAAACATAACTCTAAGCTACCACGAATAGTAATAAAAAGCTTTTCTTGTCTAATTATAGTTGACTATTAAAATATCCTCGCCTGGTAGCTATTTTTACCGATGATAAAGACATTGCCCTAATATTTAAAGGCTTCTAGTTGCAGTGTAATAGCCACTGCCCAAGTTCCTTGGCAAAAACAACAAAACAATGTTTTTTGCATATAAGCACTTATATTCTCCACCATATCCAGTTATATTTTAACAATAATTTAAAAATCTGAATTTTTCCATATAATTAAAACAAGATTCTATCTAGATTTCTTTTATTAATCTAAAACAATAGAATTAGGCCTTGCACAAGATTTACGAAGGCTCTTGGACTTAAAATTTTGATTTTTAATTAATACTAACTAGATATAACCTTTAAAAATTATTAACCTTTTTCTTAGATGATGAGGATCTCTGCGGGAAAAATTAAAAAGAGGCATTTGGGGTGGTGCTATGGTGGCTCAGTGGCAGAATTCGCACCTGCCATGCTGGAGACGTGGGTTCAATTCCCGGAGGTTGCCCATGTCAAAAAAAAAAGGCATCTACTAAGATATCCATTGTTGGTGGTTCTAAGTGTATTGTTTATTTTCTTAAATTAAAAAAAGAGAGATAAAAAACTAAAAAATAAAAGAGACATCTGAATTGCTGCCCTCCATTTATGCAAGGGATATGTATCTTTTGAACATTTTCTATATACTTTGGAGCATGTAAAGATTGAGGACATGCGGTTCCAACCCTTCAGAAGTATTCTTATTCTATGGGAAACTCAAAGTCTTGTCCTATATTAGAATTTTTACAAAAGCCATAGTAACATTTTTGTGCCTTTTTATCCATCAGCTCCACTGAATTTGGCTGACAAGTGGAGTCTTTGAGTTATTTTCACTCAGAGAGTGTCTCTTTAGGAAGCCTATGCATTGCTTATTATCTTTTTATTCTTCAATTTGCTCTTTTGGCTCATAGTCACAAAACATTTCACTACTATGAAATGTGGTTCAGGTCCTTTGAATTCTTAAGTAAAAGAGATATGATCATTGTGAGTATGAGTGTATATTCCAGTTTAAAAGCTCCATCAAAGTCAACTACATTCCAGAGAGTTAATTAGGAATCCAGTCCACCATATCATATTGGTTAAGAGTAAAGTAAATGATCTATGATAAAAATGTTTGCATTCTTATGCTTTTAGCAAAAAAAAAAAAAATCAACTTCCTACTTAATGAGAGCATTAAGTGTAAACCCAACCTAAAACAGTAGTGAAAAATCAAAATGGTTTACAGAAATGGATCACACTTCTTTTTTTAGGGAGTTGTTGTAGGATGGGTTTTCCAGAAAACAGATTCTCGAAGTTTAGAGTGTAGACTCTTTAATAAGGAATCTTTGTATAAAGGGAGGAATACTGGCAGAATTAGGCTGAGGGAGAAGTGGAGATCCGATGTAGGCTCAGCCAACCTCACAGCAAACTCTGGAGCTCCCATGACTTCCAACACAACTTGATTAGTCATTCGATATGCTTTGGGAAGGGTATGACATTGGATAAGAGAGCTCACTGCAGCTGAACCAATTCTGGAAAGGAATGATGGCTAAAGAATATGTGCCCTCAGGAGCAGGGGCAAAAAGTCCTTCCTTGAGGGGGATTCTGAGCAGTGCATTTTCATGTCCATAGTCCATTCCCTTCTGCTGTTTGGATCCATTTCTTCAGGTAACTTTGGAAAACAGAACTTCAGGATTCTGGTAAGCTTCTTTCTCAGAAAAGGTTAGAAAAAAGAAGGTTAGAGTGACAAATTACCCTTTTCCCCTACCACTGCATCTGGTCTCAGGGCCACAACTGATAATTCACTTCTCTTTTCTCCACTAACCACTGTAGATTCCACTCACCCTCGACTAGCATGTCTGCTGATTTAAATGGTTTATCTAGTGGTGTGACCCACATCCTCACCTCTCAAGGACCTGAGCCTCTACTCAACACAAACGGGCAAGGGAGTACCAAGAGGCATCTTCAGACCTGACTAGATACCAACTATAAGTCCCATTGTGTAACAGCAACTTTTTCTCATGATCAAGGTCAATTATACCTGCCAAGATGATAATGCCTCTTCTTTGCTGCTCATACCTTAGTGCAAGGAACTGGAAGTGCTCCAAGAGCAGCTGTGCTTTTTAGATCAATTGGACTCTTGTAGCGTTCCCTAGCAAAATTATTCTTATTTTTGGATGAAGATCTCTAATCGTTTAGAGCCCAGAATTCAGATGTATGTGATAAAAATGTTCCAAATGGGTCATTAGCAGTGAAAGGAAGAGGAATTTCATCTATTTGCATCTCTTGGTTTCTCAATCTATGTATGTTTCCTTTTGAGGGCACAGCACCATACAAAGGTGTATAATATCTCCTAGAGGATTATTCCTCATCCTAATAAAGTATTACCTCTGATATGACTTGTAATGTTGCCTTGGTAGACCTTTCCTACACACTGTTGAAACATACTACAACTTCTGGATGCTGGGATATGTAATAAGACCAATGGCTTCCACAGTCATGAGTCTACTCTCACACCTCTTTTGATCTAAAGTGGAATCTGATCTGTTGTGATATGAGATCCTCAACCAGTGGATCAGACATTCTGTAAGCTCTCCCATAGTGGCCAGCTAAGGTCATAAAGGCTATAAATTCAAACCCATCCTCAGCATATGGGACAAACCTTTCAGTCTGCCAGGGTGGAATAGGTTCATTATAGTTGAGTTTTAAGTGGCTGGTTGGACTCCTCAAGAATGGTAACATGTTGGAGTCTCAGTACTGGTCTCTGTTGTTGGCAGTTCAATATTCAGTGGCAATGGTTGGGCTGATTGATCATCCTTAAATAAATGACATACTGTTGGGACCTTTCACAGCCTCCATCTCTGCAACTGTGGCCACTTTGTTCACAGTCTTGGCCAGTGATGGAGGCTGGCTGACAGCATCTGGACAAATCATTTTCTAGTTGGTAATTAGTATCTCTTCCATGGTGAATACTTCTTGTTGTGAAAGAAAAATGTTCACACTTCCTACCCACTCCTACAGCTCTATCTACAAACCTCTACCACAGAGAAAGCCATTTGTCACTGCCATATAAGTCCATTTATATTTAGTATTGGGCCACCACTTTATCCACAAAAACGGTTTGACTGGGTATACCACCTGTGGTAGGAAGCTTCAAAAATGGGTCCCCATTATCCCTATTGTCTGCTATTTGTACCCTTATGGTATCCACATCCCTTCCCCATAAGTGACATCGTTATATTGAATATAATATAAAAAAAGCAAGGACTATCACCAAGATTAAGTGACAAAGACCTTGACTTTCTAACTTGTTTACACACTCCCTCTATGACTCAATTTTCTTGCTCGCTAATGAAGCAAATTGCCATGTTGTGAACTATTCAATGAACAGGATACAATGACAAGGTCTTTAGAGTGACTCTAGCCAAAAGCCAGCTAAGAACGGAGACCTTCAGCCCAACAGCTTGTGAGGAAACAAATCCTACCAATAATCAGGTGAGAGCTTGCAAAATCTATTTCCGGCTGACCTTGAAATGACTGCAGCCTTTGTGGGTACCTCTTTCACAGCTTTGTAAGAGACCCTGAGCCCGAGGATTCAACAAATCCACACCTGGACTCCTAACCCACAGAGATTGTGACATAATAAATATAGCATTTTTAGGTCACTAAATTTGGAGGTAATTTGTTAAACTGCAACAGATAACTAGTATACTACACGTATATCAGCCTTAATGATAGAACTTTGAAATAAAGAATCTAATAATGAATTAAAGTTCTATCTGTTTATGCATGGGCTGGATTCACTACAATCATGTTTATGTCCATATTCTTTCCCATTTCATTTTGGATCATTTCATCAAGATGATTCATCATTCTCCTGATTCTGTTTTCAGTTGTGCTTATGATCCTTTGATTGCTTCTAATACAGTTTTTATCTCTATTCTGTTTTATTTTTAATTACATTTTGCCTATGAGCGCCTCCAAATTTTTTTTTCCATTTGTCTATGAGCTTCTCCAACTTTTCATCTCATTCTGTTTTCTTTATGCACTGACTTTGGAGATATTATATTCTCTCTTACTGTTTTTTAAAAACAGAAAATTATTTGTCAGAGCACTATTTGAAAATCATGTGTGCTCTATTTCTTTGGTTAATACCCCTCTATATGTGTTCTTCATCTGGTATTAATTATGGTTATTTCCTCTGTTTACATTTTTATACACAGATTCTGAGTCAGTCCTTTCTTATTAGTTATATTTGAAATGGGGTCTGCTCCTTTTCAGGATTGTGACTTTTCAGGATATGTCTCCTTCTCAAGGTCCAAGCAAGCATGTGTTCGTTCTCAACATCTTCTTAGTCCAAATTTCACAGTATATGAGCAAGAAGTATAGTTCAGTTTCTGCTTTGCAGTTGTGGTCATTTTCTTAGTTTATTTTTTCTTTATTTTTAATTATTTTTATTGACTTGGTGATTTTGAGGGAGGGAACCAAAGTTAAAAATTCCTTTACCTCATTATCTCTAATTGGAATTTTATTCTGATGTCCTAAAAATAACAAAACTAATAAATTTCACTTTAAAATATCAGATTTCAAATTGAATTGCATATCTCATATATCAGGAATTGCCAAGAGATAATAACAGGTGGGTTTCCACATAAAAAAATGATGACACCTCCTCAAAACTATATTTAGGTTTTTCATGACTGCTATAGATAAATAAATAGATTACTAATAGATAGATAGATATTGTGTATATACATGTATACATAATAATTATTATTTTACTGCTATTTTAATATGTCTTTTTTCCTTCCTGCTTGGCTCTCAGGTATTGCTTTTTGCTGTAGTCATTGTACCTAACTCTGTCACCTCTTTCCCCTATACCTTGACTCACCATTTGTAATCTCTAAGGGAAAAATAAAAAAGACAAGCATAGGTTTCTGAGTATAAAATGTAAGGAAAATACTATAAATGACAGCTTTAAGTGCTCACACATTAAAAAGGGTACATAAGTATTGGCTGTGGATTTCTTTTTATGGTATATGTTTACATAGGGTTTTTCTTATTTATTTTTCATGTCCATTTATATGAGATTGAGTTTTCCATGTATGTAAAGGTAACAACATCAATGAATCTTTAGCAAGTTATTACTTATCCATTTTAACTAACAAAATGAATAGAAACTTACTGTAATGTCAATGACATGTAAATAGAAACTTCAACATGCCTTCATAGAGAAAACTGATACTTTACAAATTTTCAGTCATAGATATTCTATATTATCTTCTATTCTTTGTAGTTCACTATTTCACTTTTACCTGCTTCACTGAATAATCAAGGGACTCAGATAAATAATTAGGGCAAATAAAGTATCCACAGGGTTTAGTCTATTTAATGTTACAATAGCCAGAAAAGAGGCATGAAATAGTTTAATATCTTTTTAAAGTTTAAGTGCTCTTTTCAGAAAAGTGTGCCTGATAGCTTGGTGAATCAGATTTATGCTGTTTTGAGAATCTAAAGGAACATATTGACATAGAGTGTAGATTATCACAAAACCACATCACAACTCAGTTTTATTGTACTTTTTATTAATCTTATATAAAATCTGACAGTTAAAAAAGTCTTAATCGATTATTGGAAGGGTCTTATATTAAGATTTTCTATGACTTGTCATCAAGTATTAGAAGATGATCAATTAATAGATTTATTTAGTTCCTTTTTATAAAAATAAATTTGCCAGTTTCCATCTGTTTTTCAATACCAGAGGTTATAATCAAGATGGAAACTACTTAATGTTAGCGGTCTTTAATAAGGAAAATAACATAACAATTTTGTTGATGAACAAATGCCATCACTAATTCCAAAGTAATAATGCAAAAGCAAAATATTTCTAAATGACCTATGAATAAGTGTCACTTATGGTTAATACCTGGTTTCCTTTCTCAATTTTTAATCATGCCAATAATAGCCCTCCTTCTCTCCCCTGAACCATCAATGTGAAGAAAGCTTTTTGTTTGGACTAAAAGTTAGTCATCTATCTCATCTTTGATATTTGTCTACCCTTAAATTTTTTCATCTTTTGCCTCTCATAAATATGTCAAGTCCACTTATGAAGCCTTCATTTATTTAAAAGTTCCATTGAGTGTTTGTTGCTGTACATGTGACTCAAGAGCACATTTACTTAATATCAAATATTTTCCTATTATTCTCATGTCGGAAAGTACCAAGTAAGTAAAAATGGAAAATCATAACAAGGAGAAATTCAAAATACACTGAACATGACTTACTGTGGCAATCCAGATTCAAAAATAGAATTTTAATTATTTCATCTGAAGGACAATAAAATAAAAATGGCATTTAGATACCTGTTTTAACAAGTCATCTTCCTTTGGGAAATAAGAAATAATGGAGTATTATCTGAAAATTCTTCTCAGTGTTCGGTCACGCTACATTAACAACCACAATTGAAATTTCTGCCACAGACATTGTCAGGACCGGGAACATATCCAAGAGAGAACATATCCAAGTAGAATCTCTAGCTTTCATATTCTCCTCCTCTCATCCATCCTCTCCACATGTCTGACAGACATGAGAAATTTGGCTCTCATTAATAGGCGCCCAAAAAGTCAGCTCTCAACCACATGCATTTCATCATAAACCCTGTAAAACGTTTCATCCCTGACAGTTTAATTCTCTGAACCAATCTTAACCTAGCATTAGGGAAGCTAACCTATTCTTGAGCTTCACTTTTTTCTGACAAGTTCAAGAATCTGTTAATGTTAACACTTGATTTTTGCCAACACTCTTACATCCTCCCTACTATAGGACATCGCATGGACATCAATCTGCCATGCCTGCTTGTTGGGGCACACACCGACAAACGGGATTTATTCCTCTGGCTCTGACAACAGTCCAAAGTATGTTCAAGTCAATGTTAACTGATGTACAGAACACTTCCTCATAAATATAACAGGGTTGTAGCCACAGTTCTTACTGAAAAGACATACAAGCTTTTCCCCTATAATTGACTATTTAATTCCTCACAGATAAAGATGTATTCAGTAAGCCCCCAAGAAAATCAACAAGACTTGAACCTTTCTCCAGAATCCACATTCAGGCTGAGGCCCGAATACATCCCTTCTTTTCATGCTCCAACAGGATAATGCGGAGTCCAAGGCACAGGCAGACCTGGGTGTGAAATCAGCTCCAAAATTTATGTGGTCAAATGGACTGGCACTGGCCTCATGCTGCCTAGTTCAAATGCCAGGTCAGGTGAGTCCCACTTCTACAAGTATGGGGGTTAGTTAAAGTCCCCATACTTCAGTTCTTCTGAACTGAAGATAAGATAAATGAGAAAAATAATGGTGCCATGTGGGATTATTCCAAAGATTAAACGAGATTGTCCACATGAAGTCATTCATAAAATGACTGAAACAGTGCCACATTTATCCCTCAGAAAGCATGACTGCTTAAAACTTTAAAAAATGAAGTTCAGAGAGTTAATGATTCTTTTTCATAAGAGTTAAATAAAGATGATTAAAACCAATATCATTCTGCCTCCACCACACTACCTCTTTACATTTCTTTGAGCTCAGCAAGCACATCCCTTTGCATTTATGCCTGGAATGCTGTGTCCCCAGATGGCTCCTTTGTTTCTCCAGTCCTCTACAAACATCACCTTCTCAGAGAGGCTCTTTCTGATCACTTCATCCAAAGCAGTACCGTGTATCACTCTCTATTCCTTTAGACAGATTTTGAGGTTCTTCATAGCACTTGAAGCCATCTAACATTTCATTACATGCTTATTTTCTTATTGTCTGTCTTGTCCTTACATGAAGGCAGGGACTTTTGTTTATTGCTATACCTTGACACCTGTAATAGTGATTGGCACATAATAGGTACCAAAAATATGTGCCAAGGAAATGAATGCTATTGCTGGATGACTTGTAATCAATCTATCTAGAGAAATAAAGGTACATGCTATGTACCACATACTGTGCTAGGTAAGGGGGTACAGCAGTGGCTCAGACAACACAGCTCCTCTCTTCATGAAGTTCACAGTTTCCAAGTCCACATCCTCCCAATTTCATCCATGCAAGGCACCAAAAGTAGAATGGGGATTTCTCTCCACTACTGAGCATTAGGTTGTTTTGATTTGCTTGTTAAAAAAAAAAAAAAGCAAATATTTATGTGCCAAGGCTTTTGTTTCAATACATGTGGTCCTAAAAGGAAACTAAGCTATAATATATTCTACTACAATCATTTTTTTTTAAGTATGACTGCTTCAGTAGAAACAAAAGCACAACTATGTCTGAAGAACCTATTATATTGCTCCCAGCTTATAGTTCTTCCTGTTTGCTCCACTCAGTCAGGTACACATACCTTGTTCATTTTCATTCTTCAGCTCTTGCTATCAAAGCCATGGATTATAAGAGGCACAATTTGGTTATGTCACATGACGTTAAGTTCACAAACTCAGGAAGGCTGTGGTGGTTTGAAGCTGTCCGCACCCCAGAAAAGACATGTTTCTAAATCTAATCCATTCCTCTGGGAATGGACCCATTTTAAGTAGGACCTTTGATGAGGTTACTTCTGTTAAGAAAGTGTGGTCCTCCTTAATCAGGATGGGTCTTAATCCTCTTAGTGGTCACCTTTATAAACAGTGAAATTCAGACAAGGAGAGAGGAAGCCACTAAGAAATCAGCTAGAAGCTGAAATCAATGGAACTCAGAGGAGAAGTTAGAGAACAGGAGACAACGACCATGTGCCAACCATGTAACAAAATAAGAACCAAGGATGGCCAGCAGCTAGCCCCAGAACACCACAGTTTTGGGAAAGAGGACATCACCTTGATGATGGCTTGATTTGGACTTTCTCTTAGCCTCAAGTAAAAGGAAATAAATTCCCATTGTTTAAGCCAAACCACTGCATGATATTTGCTCAAGCTGCCTAGGAAACTAAAACAAATTTTGGTATCAGGAGAGTAGAATGCTGCTATTGCAAATAACAAAAAAATGTGGAAACAGCTTCAGAATTGGGTAATGGATAAAGGCTGGAAGAATTGTGAGGTACGTAATAGAAAAAGTCTAAATTGCTTTGAAGAGGTGTTGGTAGAAATATGGATGGATGCTAAAGGAGGCACTTCCAATGAGGTCTTACAAAAAAGAATAAGAAAATAAGAAATAAAAAAAGACAAAAACAAATGAGGTCTTAAAAGAAAATAATGAAGGTGTCATTGTACCTGGAAGAAAGGTGACCCTTGTTTTAAAGTGGCAGAGACCTGGCAAAGTTGAGTCCTAATGTAGTTGGAAGGCCGGGTTTAAAGGCAATGAACTTGGATATTTAGTTTAGAAGATTTTGAAGGTTTACAAATCATCCAGCAATAGCATTCATTTCCTTAGCACAGCCTGGTTTCTCTTTGCACATATAGTAAAATATGAGAGGAAAAGGATAAACTGAGAACTGAACTCTAGGGCACAAAGAAACCAGAAATTGATGGTTTGAAAAATTCTGAGTTTCCGGAAAGTGAGTCCCCAGCGAATAGTGCTCCAAGGCGACAGTTTCACAGAACGTGGAACCAGTCAGCAATCTCTGTGGAAGTCAGGACTGGAGGTGCAGTTATCTGGAAAGGGTCTGTGGAAAGTCCTACTGTCTGGTAGTTTTGCCCTCTGGGAACTACGTGTAAAACTGACACATTTTTTGCATAATTTGGATGAGCAGAACAACTGCCATCCTGGACTAAAAGGAACAGAGAAAGGAACTGCCAGAAGCTGAACATCAATAGGTGCCAGAAGAAAAGGCCGAGATCCAGAGACGCTATCATTTGCCTTGCCATGTGACAAACTAAGAACTAAAGATTGCCAGCAGCCATCTCCACAATACCAGTCTTCAGGAAGAAAGCATCACCTGGATTTGAATTTTCTTTTAGCCTTAAAACCCTAAATAAATCCCCATTGCTTAAGCTGAGCCATTTCATGGAATTTGTCTGAGCCCTCTAGGTAACCAAATCTGCTCACCTCTTTAACTGTTTTAGATGCTCATGTTTAGACAAACAAACAAGCAACAAAGTATACTTGTCACGGGGGTGGAGGGTGGACTCAAAGAGACAAATGCAACAGCTTTCTTCTCTGTGCACTGAAGCTGACAAGATGCTTCAGAGATGCTCATTCTTACCAGTAAAAAGGTACAGTCAATAATGCTTTTCTCCAAAAACAGAGAAAACAGTTATATTAGAAATAGTTTCCTAAGTAAGTGTTCCACTGCATTTCTTTAAATCAGCTTTAGAAAGCAGTCTGTCGCTAAAATAATAGACAATATGAGCTGTGTGCTTACCAAGACAATCATTCTCTTATGAAATATTAGTCTAATTTCAACACCATAATTATTCTGGCACTAATTCAACAGAAACTCTCTTTTACAGCAGGCATGGAATTTAAATGTTCCTGGATCATAAAAATCATAAAATTAAGAAAAAGATTATATACTGATAGTGGCAACCTACAACCAAAATGTCAAAAAAATCAATTAAACTCCCCAAATGTTAATGGCCCATTGTTCAGTCAATTCCACCTCACTGCTCCAGCAGATCCTTAAGTCACTGAGAATTAATTCATTCCTGCTGCTGTCCCGGGGCTTCAAAGTTTAATTCAGGTAAGAATCACAGCATCCCTTCTTAAAGGTGACCTTAAATATTTTCTAAATTAACAGCCTGCTGAAATATGTTTGTAAAATTCTAATAAACTGAAATTCATGGACATTTACTCATACTTCATATGAACAAAGCAACGTCACAATTCCAGATTCTGAAAAAAGCAGTATACTAAAAAAAAGTTAGAAATTCTAATTCCAATTTTCCAGTAACTTGGTAAGCGTCCTTGAGTAGGTCGCTTGATGTCTCTGAATCTCAGCTTCCTTAATGAAAAAGTAAGATGATTATACTTGTCCTACTATATCACTGGATTATTGAGCAAATAAAATGAACTATATATAAATTAACTGAAAACTGTAAGTGTTGTGCAAATGTAAAATATTACTATTGATCTTCTTAGAACATTTTCATCTGCTATATACTACTACTTATCCTCATGCAATGCTCTCCCAAGCTGTCTATTCTTACCAGTGACCAAAAGAGTTAAAATATAGCATTGTAAAGATTGCAATTCTGAGAATCTTTTTACAGTAATGAACTGGCATTTTGACTAAGAAATATATATATTTTATATATAAATCAACATATTTTATCATATACGGATATATGCTTTATCTTATAATACCATTTATAATATAAACACATGTCAAAATAAACATATACCAATATAAATATATATATGGTTGTTCTTCTCTGCTTTTTATATACATTACTTTCCAGCATTATCCTGAAGGACTATTTGATTCAGAAATTATATAAACTACAAGTATTAGTTTGTATGGGTAAGAAAAAGACGTAAGAGAATGCAGAATTAGCTTAATGCAAAAGTGTTCTCTGGGCCAGGGATTTAGGGATTTAGATCTTTAGTACCCAGGTATAAAAATTATTTTTCCTTTATTTTATTTTGTTTTCCATTTGTTCTTGTGTTTTTAATATCCTTTCCCATCACACCAGCATTTCCCTTCCATCTCCAGACGCTGAGGCAGAACTTCACCCACAAGTAGCATCTACTCTGGTAGGGTTGGAATCTCTCTCAAGAGCTTTGCTGTTCCTTCCTACAATCTAGCTGTGAGGAAGTTTTCTTGAGTCCAATAAAAATGCTTAGTAACTTTGACTCTCAAAGGGGAGTGGCCATTATGCATTTCTTTCCTCCCAGAAAACAACTCTGCTTCTATATAAATTTATGGTTACAAATAGATTCATGGATGATGGGTTTTTCCCAGTGCCCATACCCCCACCAGACAGTCACCAGTAACTAACTGTATGATCCAGCAGGCGCCAGAGAAAGAGGGCAATTCTATCCCCCAGAGATCCTAAGCAAATATCCTGATACAGCTAAAATGTTTTTTTCCAAAGCTAATATATAAAATATGCTTTGCACATAATAAATGGATGTTCAATAAAATATAGCTAATGTTATTAGAAACATAACCACAACAGCATAGTTTCTGCTGTACAGCTCCTTAATTAAACAGGAATAACCACATGGAATGAAAACCAGCATTTATTTCCATTTCCTTATCCATCTGCATATTCACTGAAAATTTGAAGCTCAGGGCAGTGCAGCACAGAGTTTTATAGTAGTCCAGAAAAAGTTTATTTTCCCCATCTCTAAATTTACTATTTGCATGTAAACAGCCATAATATGTTGACTAACAACATAAAATAATAGCAGTATTTCCATCAGTAACTATAATTGTCCTAACTCTACAGATTCTCAGAAAAAATAAAAATACAAAAAGGCAAAACTCATAAACGTAGGATAAATTGAAATCAAAGTCCCCTGAGTAAATTCCTCATTTCTATATATCTCTAGTTCCCTAACAAACAAAAGAGAAAAAAAAAACCACACACCCCTTTTAATCCAAGAGCCCAGAGCTGAATTTTGACTATTTTTCATTCATTCAAAGAGCCTGGGAAATGGGAGGTGTTCAAAAATTGAATGTACTTAATTACTTGACATCAGACTGGCATCAGCATTTGAGGCTCTGGTCTATCCTGTGGATATACAGGAAAGCTGAGGACAAGAACAAATACCCATAGCCCTGTTTTTCAAAATAATGCATAATGATGACAGCTTACATTTACATAGCACTTATTCGTGTGTGAAAGGTTTAGGAGGCGAAAGGGTGAGAAAGAAGGAAGGTAGACCGGGAAATTTAAAGCAGGCGGGTTTATTTCTGCCCTCCCAGACAAAGCTCACCGAATCCAAGATGGAGGGAGGTAAGTCAGCGCCTCGGTGATGGCGTGGGCGGTTTTTAAGCAAGCCAGGCAGGAACCCTCCGGAAGGGGCGGTTCTCTGGAAGTCAGGTGTCCGGAAGGGGC
>PVIY010037719.1:0-24452 GCA_004026745.1 Myrmecophaga tridactyla | reverse complement strand
GGGATTGAGAAAAACCCTAGAATGAGCTGAGACTTAGCATCAAGGGATTGAGAAAACCTTCTCGACCAAAAGGGGGAAGAGTGAAATGAGACAAAGTGTCAATGGCTGAGAGATTCCAAACAGACTTGAAAGGTTATCCTGGAGGTTATTCTTACGCATTAAGTAGATATCACCTTGTTATTCAAGATGTAATGGTGAGGCTGAAGAGAACTCCCTGAAAATGTGGAGCTGTGTTCCTGTAGCCATGTTTCTTGAAGATGATTGTGTAATGATATAGCATTCACAATGTGACTATGTGATTGTGAAAACCTTGTGTCTGATGCTCCTTTTATCTACCTTGTCAACAGATGAGTAGAACATATGGAATAAAAATAAATAATAGGGGGAACAAATGTTAAAATAAATTTAGTTTTAAATGCTAGTGATAAATGAAAGGGAGGGGTAAGGGGTATGGTATGTATAATCTTTTTATTGTGTTTTCATTTTATTTCTTTTTCTGTTGTCTTTTTATTTCTTTTTCTGAATTGATGCAAATGTTCTAAGAAATGATGAATATGCAACTATGTGATGATATTTGGAATTACTGAATATATATGTAGAATGGAATTATATGTTAATGTTTCTGTTTGTTAATTTTTTAATTAATAAATAAATTTTTAAAAAGAATAAAAAAAAAAGAGCAGAGGTTATCAGGAGAGAGAAATAGAGTAGCTATTGGGCAATTGGAACTGAAGGGATACAGATTGTGTAATGGGACTGATTGTAAAAAGTTCAGCTATGGATGGCACAATACTACCAAACTGTAATACAATAATGTTAGAACAGTGAATGAAACTGAATGTGAGAATGATAGAGCGAGGAGGCCTGGGAGCACAAATAAATCAGAAGGAAAGATATATGATAAAGACTGAGATGGTATAATCTAGGAACGCCTAGAGTGTATAACGATAGTGACTAAATGTACAATATTACAAATTTGCATGAGGAAGAACAAAGGATTGTCAATAATGCAGGATGTTGAAAATAGATGGTAATTAATATTTTCAAACTTTAACTTATGTGTGAGTCTAAAGCAAAAAAAATGTTTATTTGTTACAAAATTTATATTTTGACTAGTGCATTTCCTAATGTAACTTATGTGGACAACTTAATTGAACACCATAAGTACATGGAACCTTGAGTAGGGCATGAGATTTTGAAGGTTTGTCTAGATTGATACCTCAATAAATCCCGGAAGGATTTGAACAGGGAATAAAAAACATATTTGCAAAGTCCCCTTGGGGGGATGCTAAGAAAGGGTTAAAATTCAATTTCCCCAAGTGGAGAATTCTTGATACTCTCACAAGCAGTGGGGACAACCAAAGCAATAGGCTGAGCCCCCAATCTTGAGGTTTGTTCATATGAAACTTAAATTCCCCAAAGGATAGGCTAAACCTACTTAAATTAGGCCTAAGAGTCACCCCCAAGAGAACCTCTTTTGTTGCTCAGATGTGGCCTCTCTCTCAACCAACATGACAAGCAAACTCACTACCCTCCCCCTCTCTATGTGGGATATGACTCCCAGGGGTGTGGACCTTCCTGGCAATGTGGGACAGAAATCCTCGAATGAGGTGGGACTCAGCACCAAGGGATTGAGAGAACTTTCTCGACCAAAAGGGGGAAGAGAGAAATGAGACAAATTAAAGTGTCAATGGCTGAGAGATTCCAAACAGAATTGAGAGCTTATCCTGGAGGTTATTCTTATGCATTAAATAGATATCACATTTTTAGTTAAGGCATAAGAGAGAGGCTGGAGGGAACTGCCTGAAAATGTAGAGCTGTGTTCCAGTAGCTACATGTGGTAGTTAGGTTCAGGTGTTAACTTGGCCAGTTGAAGGTTTCTAGAGCTATTGCTGTGGACATGAGCCAATGGCGTGTGAACCTCATCTGTTGCTGACTACATCTGCAATCGGCTAGAAGGCGTGCCTGCTGCAATGAATGATATTTGATTTAATTGGCTGGTGTTTAAATGAGAGAGCTCAACACAGTACCACCAAAGCAGCTCAGCATACCTCATCTCAGCCAGCACTCACAGCTCAGCCCAGGCCTTTGGAGATGCAGAAAGGAATCACCCTAGGGAAAGTTGTTGGAACACAGAGGCCTGGAGAGAAGGCCAGCAGAGATAGCTCTGTGCCTTCCCAGGTAAGAAAGAGCCTCAATTGAAAGTTAGCTGCCTTTCCTCTGAAGAACTGTATGTTAACTAAATAAATCCCCTTTTATTGAACGTCATTCCATCTCTGGTGTGTTTCATTCTGGCAACTAGCAAACTAGAACAGATTTGGTACCAGAAAAGTGGGGTGCTGCTGCAGTTTGCAAATGCCAGACATGTTCGACCAGTTCTTTTGATGGATAAAGGGAAGATTTTGGAGGCACTGTGAAGAGAATGATGGAGAAGTCCTGGAGTGCTTGAAGAGACTGTTGGTGTAAACAGAACCACTGCCAATCTGGACAAAGGGGGACATAAAAGGGACAAATTGGAGTTTGCAGAGTGAATACCATGGAAGCTTAGGTCTGAAGCCAAGAAACCTCTCCCAGGACAGTGAATCCACCCATATACATGGAGAGGATGAGTCTCCCACCTCGTGGCAGTGGAAGAGTTGTGCTGCCTCAGGCCTTGGAAAAGGTACAGCAAGCTCCTTGGAGACTGGGCAGAGCCTGGCTGCTGCCACTGGAGGGTTTGAGCATGTACCCCCGAAATGGCAGAAAGCCCAGGTGTGGCCCTGATGCCTGGAGAGGGTGGAGCTGATAAAAAGGTGGACTCCTCAATGTCCCCCAAAGTTGATTCAGAAAGAGGCGGGCCACTGCATAGGCCCTTGGACTGGGTGGGACTGCTACTTTTTAAAGTTGAAGGATAGATTACTTTCAGACTTTGAAATCCAATGGAGTTTGTCCTGCAGGTTTTCCTTCCAAGTTCTCCCTATGGATCCTGTGACTGTTCCTCTTTTGCATATTGGCACCAGATAACATGTTTTGAGATTCATAGGTCCACAGCCAGAAGAGAATTTTTGTCACTTTAATATTGTTTAAGGTGACGTGCATAGTTGCCAAGTTGACAAGGGATGGACAGGTGGTAGTTGGGTTCAGGTGTCAATTTGGCCAGGTGAAGGTGTCTAGATTTATTGCTGTGGACATGAGCCAATGGCATGTGATCCTCATCTGTTGCTAATTACATCTGCAGTCGGCTAGGAGGTGTGCTTGCTACAATAAATGATGTTTAATTGGCTGGTGCTTAAATGAGAGAGCTTAATGTAGCACAGCCAAAGCAGCTCAGCATACCTCATCTCAGCACTTGCAGCTCAGCCCAGGCCTTTGGAGATGCAGAAAGGAATTACCCCAGGGAAACTTTTCAGAACCCAGAGGCCTGGAGAGAAGGCCAGCAGAGATCACCCTGTGCTTTCCCACATAAGAAAGAACCTCAGTTAAAAGTTAGCTGCCTTTCCTCTGAAGAATTATACGTTAATTAAATAAATGCCCTTTTATTGAAAGCCAGTCCATCTGTGATGTGCTGCATTCCAGTACCTAGCAAACTAGAACACCATGTTTCTCGAAGATGATTGTATAATGATATAGCTTTCGCAATGTGACTGTGTGATTGCAAAAACCTTGTGTCTGATGCTTCTTTTATCTACCTTATGGACAGATGAGTAAAATATATGGATTAAAAATAAATAAATAATAGGGGAACAAACGTTAAAATAAATTTAGTAGATTGAAATGCTAGTGATCAATGAAAGGGAGGGGTAAGGGGTATGGTATGTATGAATTTTTTCTATTTTTTGTTTATTTCTTTTTCTGAATTGATGCAAATGTTCTAAGAATTGATCATGATGATGAATATACAACTATGTGATGGAAAAAAAAGAATTTTCATATTGTATGTTGATTGGTTTTACTAATTAAAATTTTAAAAAAATTGTGGGAGAGATTAAAGTTTACACAGGCAAATAAGTCCTGAAAGAATTTGTCAACAAGAGACTGTCCCTACAAGAAATACTAAAAGGAGTTTTGCCAGCTGAAAAAAAAAAAGACCAGAGAGGGAGGTCTGGAGGAGAGCATAGAATTGAAGTGTACATCAAGGGTAATTTAAAGAATACAAAGAGAAAAAGGGAAAAGAATATATAGACCTGACAAATAAAATAAAAAAGATAAGATGGTGAATTCAAGAAACACATTTTCAGAAATAACTGAATGTTAACAGACTAAACTTACCAATTAAAAGATACAGATTGGCAGAATGGATTAAGAAACATAATCCAGCTCTATGCTGTTTACAAGACACTCATCTTTGACACAAGGATACAAATAGATTGAAAGTGAAAGGATGGAAAAAGGTTTTCCATGCAAGTTGTAACCAAAAGAAAGCAGGATACTAATATCAGACAAAATAGACTTTAAATGTAAAGACATCATAAGAGACAAAGAAGGACACTATATACTAATTAAAGGGTCAATTCATCAAGAAGATATAAAAATCATAAATGTTTATGCTCCCGATCAAGGAGCTCCAAAGTACATGAGATAGACATTAGCAAAACTGAAGGGAGTGATAGATATTTCAACAATAATGGCAGGAAACTTCAATACACCACTCTCCTCTCTATATAGAACAACCAGACAAGATAAACAAGGAAATAGGGAAGTTAAATAACTTGATAAATAAATTAGACCTAATAGACATATATAGGTCATTGCACCCCAAAGAACCAGGATATACATTCTTCTCTAGGGCTCATGGAACATTCTCCAGGATAGATCATATGCTGGGGTACAAAACAGGTCTTTATAAATTTAAAAATATAGAAATTATTCAAAGCGCTTTTTCTGATCACAATGGGATGAAGCTGGATCTCAATAATCACCAAAGAACGAGAACATTCACAAATGTATCAAGATTAAATAAAACACTCAAACAACGAGTGGGTCAAAGAAGAAATTGCTAGAGAAATCAGTGGCTATCTGGAGATGAATGAAAATGAGAATACAACTTATCAGAACTTATGGGCTACGGCAAAGGCTGAGCTGAGAGGGAAACTCATTGCCCTAAATGCCTATACTAAAAAACAAGAAAGAGCAAAAATCAAGGTCTTAACAGCAAACCTGCAGGAACTTGAGAAAGAACAGTAAACTAACCCCAAAGCAAACAGAAGAAGAGAAATAACAAAGATCAAAGCAGAGATAAATGAATGGGAGAACAAAAGAACAATAGAAAGAAATCAATAAAACCAAAAGTTTTGTTATATATAGCTTTTTTTATATATAGCTAAAGATTATATGAATAATAGGGGGAACAAATGTTAAAAAAAAAAAAAAGATGTAATGGAGAGACTGGAGGAAACTGCCTGATAATGTGGAGTTGTGTTCCCGTAGCCATGTTTCTTGAAGATGATTGTATAATGATAAAGCTTTCATAATGTGACTGTGTGATTGTGAAAACCTTGTGTCTGATGCTCCTTTTATCTACCCTATCAACAGAGGAGAAAACATGTGAAATAAAGATGAGTAATAGGGGGAATGAATGTTAAAATAAATTTAGAGTGAAATACTGGTGATCAGTGAGGGGGTGGGGTGGGGGGTATGGTATATATGAATTTTTTTCTGTTTTCTTTTTATTTCTTTTTCTGAATAGATGCAAATATTTCAAGAAATGATCATGATGATGAATATGCAACGATGTGATGATATTGTGAATTACTGATTATATATGTAAAATGGAATGATCAAAAGTTATGAATGTTTGCATTTGTTTTATTTATTTTTTCTGGAATGATGCAAATGTTCTAAAAAATGATCATGGTGATGAATACAAAACTATGTGATGATATTGTGAGCCAATGATTGTATACCATGTATTGAATATATATTTGTGAAGATTTATAAAAAAAAATTGATGTTAGAAGAGTATGGTTCCTTGATATGGCAAATGTAGCAAAAAGTTAAAAGTTCGGGGATCTGGGTATCTGGGTGGAAGGTATGCTGGAGCTCTCTGTATGGATTTTGTATTATTTGGCAACTGTTCTGTATGTCTGAAATTCTTTCAAAATAAAATATTTATTTTAAAAAGTAAATAAATGTTTTTTTTTTAAATATGGATAAAAATAAAATAAATAATAAGTGTTCTAGTTTGCTAGCTGCCGGAATGCAATATACCAGAAACGGAATGGCTTTTAACAAGGGGAATTTAATGAGTTGCTAGTTTATAGTTCTAAGGCCGAGAAAATGTCCCAATTAAAACAAGTCTATAGAAATGTCTAATCAAAGGCATCTGGGGAAAGATACCTTGGTTCAAGAAGGCCGATGAAGTTCAGGGTTTCTCTCTCATCTGGAAAGGCACATGACGAACATGGCATCGTCATCTGCTAGCATCTTCTCCTGGCTTCCTGTTTCATGAAGCTCCCCAGGAGGCATCTTCCGTCTTCATCTGCAAAGGTCGCTGGCGTTGGACTCTCTGCTTCGTAATGTCGCTGTCTCTGAATCTCTCTTTCTCCAAAATATTTCCTCTTTTATAGGACTTCAGAAACTAATCAAGACCCACCCAAATGGGTGGAGACATGTCATCCCTTAATCCAGTTTAACAACCATTCTTGACTAAATCACATCAACCAGGGAGATGATGTGATTACAGTTTCAAACATACAGTATTGAATAGAGATTATTCTACCTTTATGAAATGGGATTTATATTAAAACATGGCTTTTCTTAGGGGGCATACTTCCTTTCAAACCAGCACAAAGGGATAAGCGGTAAAATAAATTGGGTAGATGGAAATATTTGTGGTCAATGAGAGGGAGGGGTAAGGGATATGGTATGTATAAGTTTTCTCTTTTTTCTTTTTCTGGAGTGATGCAAATGCTATACAAAATGATCATGGTGATGAATACAAAGCTATGTTTGCTACTGTGTGCCATTGATTATATACCATGTATGGAATGTATGTGTATGAAGATTTAAATATTTTTAGAAAAGAGATGAAACAACAAACAGAACCAGAGTTCAGAGATGACTCTGATGTTGGGAACTTCAAACAGGGACCTTGAAAAAACATGACTAGCATGTTAAAAGATCTAGTGGGAAGGCAGAGAACATTCATATGCAGATGGGGAAATTCATCTAGTTTGTTTCATTTGTCAACCATTCATTTTTCTTAGTTGCTGAGAAATCCATTATATATGTACCAAAATTTATTTATCTATTCACCAGTTGTTACCAATTTATGACCATTATAAATAAAGATGTTATAAACATTTGGGGGGGGAAGAGAGAGAGCAATGCAACTGCAACCAAAATATCTTTGGATGTGATGATTGAATTCTACAAAAGATAAATCTGAAATGATGCTAAAACTGTCAATATTATCACAACTGCATGCTTCTCCAAAGTCACCAAGATATTCATTGCAGTTTTGACATTCTTCCTAGGGAAAGATGAAGAGGAGAAAAAGGACAGTGATTCGGAATCCAAAGATGAAGGACCAACAGCAAGAGACCTGCTAGTGCAGTATGCCACAGGGAAGAAAAGCTCCAAACACAAGAAAAGTTTGGAAAAGGTGATGAAAGTGCTCAAGAAACAAAAGAAGAAAAAGGCAGAAGTGTTTAACTTTTCAGCTATTCACTTGATTCATGATCCCTAAGTAGTTGCAGAAAAATTACTAAAGCAAGTAGAGAGCTCTAAGGAGGGGGTTGAAGTGAAGATGATGCTCATGAATCTTCTATCAAGATTGGTGGGAATTCATGAACTTTTCCTCTTTATCTTCTATTCTTTTTTGCAGAGGTTTCTGCAGCCCCACAAAAGAGAAGTAACAAAGATCCTTCTGTTTGCTGCACATGCATCTCATCACCTGGTACCCCTAGAGATCATTCAGTCATTGCTCATGACTGTGGCCAAGCATTTGCTACCGACAAGAACTCTGGCAAAGTCATGACAGTAGGAATCAATGCTATAAGAGAGTTAACAGCTCAGTGTCCTCTAGCCACAAATGAAGAATTTCTCCAAGACTTGGCCTAGTATAAAACACACAAAGATAAAATGTGATAATGTCTGCTAGAACTTTTATCCAGCTCTTCCGAACACTAAATTCTCAGGTGCAGCAGAAGAAATTCTGGGGTAAGCCTACAGAGGCCTCAATTGAAACAAGAGTGCAAGAATATGGAGAATTACATACTGTGCCAGTTTGAAAGGATTTATGTACCCTAGAAAAGCTATGTTTAAATTCTAATTGATCTTACAGGAGCAATGATTTCTTCTAATCCCTATTCAGCACTGTAGGTTGGAAACTTGATAAGGTTATCTCCACGGAGAGTGACACAATCAAGTGTGGGTATTAAACTTGATTAGGTAGAGACATGTCTCCACCCATTCCAGGTGGGTCTTGATTGGTTTTACTGGAATCCTATAAAAGAGGAAACATTTTTGGAAAAAGCTAGAGAACAACAAGAGAGAAAGCCACGAGATTCTGAGAGAGCAGAGAATGCCACAGAACCGTGAAGCAGAGAGTCCACCAGCCAGTGACTTTTGGAGTTGAAGAAGGAAAATGCCTTCTCCAGCAGGAAGCCTGGAGAGGAAGCTAGCAGACTCCATGTTCACCATGTGCCTTTCCAGATGAGAGAAAAACCCTGAGCTTCATTAACCAAGGTATCTTTCCCTGGATGCCTTAGATAGGACATTTATATAGACTTGTTGTAATTGGGACATTTTCTCAGCCTTAGAACTGTAAAGTAGCAACTTATTAAATTCCCCTTTTTAAAAGCCATTCTGTTTCTGGTATATTACTTTCCAGCAGCTAGCAAACTAGAACACATGCTAAAGATTACATCCCAGAAGCAGAAGTTCTGTAAGTTGAGAAAGGAAGAGATGCTGGAAATTATGAAGATGGGTGGGAAAGTGCCAGTCTCAGCAAGGAGGAGGATGCTGACAGTGAATGGGTAGATGTGCACCACTCTTCTGATGAAGAATAGCAATAAATTTCCAAGAAGCTGAACAGCATGCCTATGAAGAGCAGAAAGCCAAAGCTACAGCCATCAGCACTAGTTGGATTTTAACTCAGGAAGACTTCCAGAAAATCTGCATGACCCAAATGTGGAAAGAACTGAGTGCTGCCCCTGGGAAAGCTGAAAAGAGGAAATATATTGAAATTGACAGTGATGAGGAGCCCAGGGGTGAGTTACTTTCACTCTAGGACATGGAGCGCCATCACAAAAAGCCAAAGTCTGACAAGGAGGCAAGACTAGCAGCTGCAATGGCTGGAAAGACAAACTGGACAGGCTGTAAGGAAGAAAACCAAAATGAACACATTTTCCAATTCCACAAATAAAGAGGAGAAAAAAACAGAAGAACTTTATGATAATATAGTATAACCAGAATGTCTGGTCAAAAATTAAACATTCCTCCAGAGAAGAACAGATGGCATTATGAGATACACTTTTAAAAAAGAAAAAGAATGAAGTAAATACCAAGCAAGTTTTCCATTCCCAGGAAAATATTGTATTTGTTTCACTACTCTCCAAATTAGTAAATCAAGAATATTTGTTTATATTAAAAAAAAAAGAATGGTCATTGCCCAAAATCCCTAAAGTTTGGGAGAAGGATCAAAGGAGAAGGAGTTGTAATAGAGAAGATAGGATTTAACAAATGAGTATGACAACTGAATCATTACAGTGATATTTCTTTTTAGTCTCCAGTGTCTTAGAGCAGCTAGAAGGAAATGCCTGAAATTGTGGAACTGTAACCCATAACATACTTAGAAATTTGTTCTATAACTACTTGTTAAATGCACTTTGAAATTTGTTGCCTTTTTGTATATATATTTAACAATAAAAAAATGTTTAAAACAATGAGTGAGAAGGACTTGAATAGTCACTTCTCTGACAAAGATATACAGATGGCCAAAGTAGCACATGTAAGGATGCTCAACATCTTTGATCATTGGAGAAATGCAAATCAAAACCAAAACCACAAGGATATTCCACTTCACACCCACTAGGATGGCTTTAATAAAAAAATAAAATAGAAAATAACAAGATGTTGGTGAGGATGTGGAGAAATTGGAATTGTAATGCATTGCTGGTAGGAATGTAAAATGTTACAGTCACTGTAGAAAACAGTTTGGAGGTTCCTCAAAAAGTTAAACAGAATGACTCAGCAATTCCACTTCTAGGTATTATGGCAGTTTGAAGCTGTCTTTATCCCAGAAAAACATGTTCTTTAAAGCTAATCCATTCCTGCTGGTATAAACTCACTGTAAGTGGGATCATTTGTTGAAGTTACTTCAGTTAAGGTGTAACTCACATCATTCAGGATGGGTCTTAATCCTCTTATTGGAGTCCTTTATAAACAGGATGAATACAGAGAGAGAGAAAGCCACGGAAGTAAGAAGGTGAAATCACCAAAACCAGGAAAAGAAGGAAGAGATCAGTAAATATTGCCGTGTGACAGAGAAGCCAAGGATCGCTGGCAGCCAGTGTTCAGGAATAAAGCATTGCCTTGATGATGCCTTGTAAGTGAATAAATTCCCACTGCTTAAACCAAACCATTTCATGGTATCTGCTTTAAGCAGCCTAGGAAACTAAAATAGGTATATACCTAAAAAATTTGAAAGCAGGAACTCAGATCCTTGTACACTAATTTTCATAGAAACATTATTGACAGTAGCAGAAGGGTAGACACAACCCAAGTGTCCATCAACAGATGACTGGATAAAGAAAATGTGATATATAGAAAAAGTGCAAAAGTACAATATTACTCAGCTATAAAAAGGAATGAAGCTCTGATACATCTTACAACATGAATGGGCCTTGGAAACACTGTGCTAAGTAAAATAAGCCAGGCTCAAAAGGAAAAATATTGTATGACTCTATTTATATGAAATATATAGAATAAATAAATTCCTAAAGACAGTAGATTACAGGTTACCAAGGGCTAGGGAGAAGAGGAATAAGGAGTTATTGCTTAATAGGTGCAGAGTTTCTGTCTTGGATGATGAACAAGTTTTGGTAACGGATGGTGGTAATAGTAACACAATATTGTAAATGTAACTAATGCTACCAAATTGTACACTTAAAAATAGTTAAAATGGAAAAATTTATGTAAAAGATGTTTATGTGTATTACTACACATAAAAAATTATGTGTAATGTAAGTATTAATGTAGTGATACATATAAATTAATTTTTAAAAAGGGATGAAATCCTTGGTGTATTCATATGATTGAATATTGTGCTGCTATAAAAAGCAACAAACTTGTGAAGCATGCCATGTTGTGAATGAATCTGTAGGACATTTGGTGAGGCAAAATAAGCTAGAATCAAAAAAGCAATTATTGTATGGTCTCCTTTAGAAAATACTTATAAGAAAATAGGGGCCTAGATTGTAAGCTCTTATAACAGTCAAGTTTAATCCAGAGCAGTAATTATTATTTCTATATTTTGAGGGGCTGTTTTATATATGTATAACCTGGCATATAGAGATAAGAATGAAGCTGATCAGGTCATGATTAAGATAATTCAGAATACTGGGGAAAGGAAGACATTGTCTATATTTTAGAACCTCATCTACTCTTTGAAACCAAAGGAAGGAAGGATTATTTTGTCCAGAACCTAAATTTTCTTTAGCACATACTCTGACTCAACCTGTCTAGATAGATCATTTAAACAATCAAAGCACAGGTTACGTGGAATAAGAATGATGGCCGTTAATCCTGTATAGCTTAATGTAATGCCTAGTTACATTCCAGAGTATATTAAGCAGATAATAAAAAAGTATTGGCAAAGTCCCTTGAGGGGTGAGAGAAAAAATACGAAACTATTAAACTTTACCACTGGGGAAACCCCTGATACTGTGTCAAATATTAGGGACACCCAAATCCATAAAAGCCCTTGATCTTGAGGCTTGCTCTTGTGAAGCTTATGTATTCAGTGCAGAAGCTTAGCCTACCTATAGCTATGCCTAAGAGTTACTTATGGAGGACCTCTTCTGATGCTCAGATATGGACTCTTCTCCCTAAGCTCAACTCTGCAAATGAAACCATTGCCCTCCCCCCTATGTGGGGCATGACATTCAGGGGGAAAGTCTCCCTAGTGGCATGGGAGATGACTCCCAGGGATGAACCTAGCCCTTACAGTGGGATCAACAATGCTATCCTGACCAAAAGGGGGAAAAGAAGTGTAACTAATAAAGTATCAGTGGCTGGGAGAGTTAGAGTTGAGAGGCTACCCTGGAGGTCACTCTTATGCAAACTACAATTAGACATTGCTACCTATCATAACTTGCCAAACCCCAACCAAAACCATTCTAGCCAATCCTAAAGAACACCTAGGGCAATATATAAGATTGTACAAAGTTCCCATGCACTAGAGTAACTTTCCAGAAACCTACAACCTCCAGATGGGTCCCTGGATCAGATAAGTCATGAAATCTAGTGGGCCCAGCCTCTCCAGAACATCAGCTAGTTCCATCTCCCTACCCCATAATATTGACAGCCCCTTCCAACATGAAAAAGTTAAAATGGCCATAGCCCATATACCCTAAAGAGTGGGTTAGAAAGATCAAAGGTGATGGTGGAGTTATATAAAGAAGGTAGGATTTAACAAATGAATAGGATTGCTGAATCATTAAATTGATAACTCTTTTAGTCTCCATTATCTTAGAGAAGCTAGAAGGAAAAACCTCAATTGCAGAATTGTAACCCATAGCAAACTCTGAAATATGTTCTACAACTAATTGTTGTGATATGCTTTGAAATGTATTGCTTTTTTGTATATATGTTATTTTTACAAAAAAGAAAAAAGTAGATTTTGTTTATTAAATATATATATATATATATATATATATTCCTTCCAGCCTCCTGTGTTCTAAAGAAGCTAGAAGAAAAAATCTGGATAATGGAATGGTAGCCCAAGACAAACTCTGTGATCTGATCTGTCTGATCTGTGACTACTTGTTGAAGAGTGCTTTGAAGATTATTGTTTGTTTCTTTCTTTGCTTTGTATATATGTTATATCATACAATTTTAAAAAGTTAAAAGAATAGAAGTATTGGTAAAGTCCCTTAAGGGATGGGAGAAATAATATAGAACCATTAAACTTTACCACCAGGGAAACCCCTGATACTGTGTCAAACATTAGGGACACCCAAATCAATAGGCCAAGCCCTTGATCTTGAGGCTTGCTTTTACCTAAGGGTTACTTCCAGAGGACCTCTTTTGTTGCTCAGATGTATCTATCCTCTCTCACTCTAAGCCCTGCTCTGCAAGTGAAATCATTGCCCTCCACCCTATGTGGAACATGACATCCAAGGGTGAAATTCTCCCTGGAAGCTTGGGATCAACAATAGTATCCTGAACAAAAGGGGGAAAAGAAGTGTAATAAATAAGGTATCAGTGACTGAGAGAGGTCAAATAGAGTCAAGAGGTTCCGAATATCACTCTTATGCAAGCTTCAGTTAGATATTGCTACCTACCATAACTTGCCAAACTGCAACCAAAACCATCCCTGCCAATCCTAAAGAACACCGAGTGCATTATATAAGATTCTACAAAGGTTCCATGCACTCAGGCAACTTTCCAGAACCTATAACTTCCAGATGGGTCCCTGAACCAGATAAGTCCTGAAATGCAGAGGGGCTAGCCTCTCCAGAACATCAGCTAGTTCCATCACCTATCCCATATTATTGACAGCCCTTGCCAACGTGAAAAATTTAGAATGGGCATAGCCCAAATACACCTAAACAGTGGAAGAAGGATCGAAGGTGATGATGGTGGAGTTATACAGAGAAGGTAGGATTTAACAAACCAGTATGATTGTTAAATCATTTATTGATATTTCTTTTAGTCTCCAGTATCTTAGTGCAGCTAGAAGTAAAAACCTAAAATTGCAGAATTGTAACCCATATAAAACTCTGAAATTTGCTCCACAACTAATTGTTGTGATATACTTTGAAATGCATTGCTTTTATTTATATATGTTATTTTTCACAAAAAAGAAAAAAATGTGTATTTCTTCCAGCCTTCAGTGATTTGGAGCAGCTAGAAGGAATAATCTGAAATAGTGGAATGGTAACCATTAAGAACTCTGAAATCTGTTCTGTAACTACTTGTTGAAGTGTATTTTGAAAATCATTGCTTTTTCTTTCTGTTCTTTGTATATATGTTATATTTAACAGTAAAAAAATATTTAAAAAGGAATGAAGTCCCATGGGCGGCTGCCGTGGCTCAGCAGGCAGAGCTCCGACCTGCTGTGCTGGAGGTCTGGAGTTCGATCCCTGGTGCCTCCTGCCCATATGCAAATTAAAAAAAAAAAAAAAAAGGAATGAAATCCTAACACATGCTGCAACATGGATGAACCTTGAAAATATTATGCTAAGTGAAAGAAGCCAGAGACAAAAGGTCACATAGTGTATAATTTCACTTATATGAAATATCCAGAATAGGTAAATCCATAGAGACAGAATGCAGACTGGTGGTTGCAGGGGCTGGGGGGAGGAGAGATGGGGGAGCAACTGCTTAATGAGTACAAGGTTTCCTTTTGGGGTGATGAAAATATTTTGGAACTAGATAGAGGTAATGGTTGCACAATATTGTGAATGAACTAAATGCCACTGAATTGTTCACTTAAAAATGATTAACTTTGCTTAGAGATAGGTGAGAACAGTGAAGATGGGTGGATGATAGGGGTTGGTATCTATATGGTGCATGGTTTGGTTTTTTTTTTTTCCTGAGGTGATGAATATGTCCTAAAATTACTTATCATGTTAGTTTTCTTGCTGCTGGAATGTTATATATCAGAACTGGAACAGCTTCTATAAAGGGGAATTTAATAAATCAGAAGTTTACAGTTCTAAGGAAGTGAAAGTGTCCAAAGTTAGGCACAAACAAGAAGTTACCTTCACTCAAGAAAAGCCAATTTGTCTGGAACACCGCTGTCAAGTGGGAAGTCACGTGGCTGCCATCTGCTGGTCCCTTCCTCCTGGGCTCTTTTGCTTTCAATCTCTGTCCATGTGGAAGTTCCTCACTTTGCTTCTCCGGGGCTGGCTTTCATCTCTTGGCTTCTCTTCGCTCTTTCCAGGTTCTTGCTTGGGCTCCCCATACCTCCAAATATCCATGTCGCTGTTCTCCACGTGTCTGCCTCTGTGTCAGCTCCACTGTGAAGTTTCTGCTAGCTCTGAGGCTTCTGTTGTTTCTCTAGGCCCTGTCATTTCTGAAATTTCTCCAAAATGTTTCCTCTTTTAAAGGATTCCAGTAATCTAATCAAGACCCACCTGGAATGGGTGGAGTCACATCTCCATCTAATCAAAGGTCACACCCACAATTGGGTGGGTCACATCTCGGTGGAGATGATATAATCAAGTCTCCAACCTACAGTGCTGAATAGGGATTAAAAGAAATGGTGTACACAGAGAAAAAAAATTATTTTATGTGACTTTAAAACACAGGTGGGACTATGTGATGATATTGTGATTGCTGATATTTGTGTTTCTTGTATTTTTTTAATTAATAAAAAATTTTAAAAAAGAAGAAAGAAATGGTGTACACGCTGTACAAAAATTAACTCAAAGGGGATCAAAGACCCAAATATAAGAACCAGTAACATAAAATTCCTAGAAGAAAATATAGGGAAACATCTTCAAGACCTAGTAATACGAGGTAGCTTCTTGAACTTTACGCCCACAGCATAAGCAACAGATAAATGGGAACTCCTCAAAATCAAATGCTTCTGTGCCTAAAAGGACTTTGTCAAAAAGGTGAAGAGGCAGCAAACTCAATGAGAGAAAATATTTGGAAATCACATATTAGACAAAGGTTTGAGATCCTGTATACGTAAGGAAATCATACAACTCAACAGTAAAAGAATTAACAACCCAATTATGAAATGGGCTAAAGAT
The DNA here is from genome assembly GCA_004026745.1 of Myrmecophaga tridactyla. Lineage (NCBI taxonomy): Eukaryota > Metazoa > Chordata > Mammalia > Pilosa > Myrmecophagidae > Myrmecophaga > Myrmecophaga tridactyla. The sequence continues at coordinate 8,544 of PVIY010037719.1, read as the reverse complement.
ATGAATAGATATTTTCTGAAGAGCAAAAACAGGTGGCCAATAAGCACATGTAGAGATGTTCATTTTCATTAGCTATAAGGGAAATGCAGATCAGGACTACAATGGGATATCACCTCACACCTATAAGAATGGCTGCTATTAAACAAACAGGAAACTACAAATGTTGGAGAGGATGTGAAGAAATTGGAACACTTATTCACTGCTGGTGAGAATGTATAATGTTACAGCTGTTGTGGAAGACAGTTTGGCATATCCTTGGAAAACCAAATATCGAGTTGCCCTATGATCTGGCAATACCACTCTTCAATATATATACTCAGAAGAACTGAAAGCATTGACACAAACAGACATTTATTTACACACCAATTTTCAAAGCACCATTATTCATAATTGCCAAAAGATGGAAACAATCCAAGTGTCCATCAACAAATGAGTGAATAAACAAAAAATGTGGTATATTTATACGATGGTATATTATGCAGCAGTAAGACAAAATGAGGTCCTGAAGCATATAACACGGATGAAACTTGACATAATGCTGAGTAAAATAAGGATACCATATGATTTTGTGTAATACCTTGGTAAAGGTAAACTCAGAGGCTTATAATATAGAATATAGGGGACCTAAAGATACACAGAAGCTAGAGATGGGTGAACAGTTAGCTAATGAGGCTGAACTTAAATGTAAGAGAATGGATAGAAGTGAAGGCAGTTCATTAGTGGGTTTATAAGTTGTATTGCCATATTGAAAGTGAACGTGATTAAAAGGGGTTCTAAGTTCTTGCATGAATTACTTCAAAGGTATGAATCTTGTACAGAGTCGATAATAGAAGGGTATAGGGGGAAAACTACTATTGCAAGCTATGTCTATATGCAACAGAAAGACATCAATAGTACCACAGTAAATAACTGGGGGAGGGGGAAAGAACAAGAGTTAAGGGGAGGTTTGGATTTGTGAGGATGTGTTTATTGGTTATTTTTCTCTTTGGAGCAATGAAAATTGTCTAAAATTGAAAGGGTTGATGATTGTACAACTAAGCGAGGACAGTGTGAGACATAGATTATTAGCTTTGGACATTATATATTATGCCCAATGGAAGGAGTTATCTGAAGGATACATTGAGTGAGAAGTAGAATGGTGAACTGTGTTGTATATATATGATGGAATATCGTGCAGTTACATAAAGGAACAAAGTCCTGAGTGTTCTAGTTTGCTGGCTGCCAGAATGTAATATACCAGAAATGGAATGGCTTTTAAAAAGGGGAATTTTCACGGATTGCTTGTTGTTTAACCAAGTGTCCTAAAGCATGTATCTGAAGTTATATCATTATTTTTTATTCTAAAAAGCTATGCAGGTTATATTCTGAAAACTATTAAAAATATACCACTGTTGATGCAAAAAAGGGGGGAGGGGAATTTAATAAGTTGCTAGTTTACAGTTCTAAGGCTGAGAAACCTGTCCCAGTTAAAACAAGCTATAGAAATGTCCAATCTAGAGCATCCAGGGAAAGATACCTTGGTTCAAGAAGGCCGATGAAGTTCAGGGTTTCTTTCTCAAGTGGAAAGGCACATGGCGAACACAGTCAGAATTTCTCTCATCTGGAAAGGCACATGGTGAACATGGTCAGGGTTCCTCTCTCATTTGGAAGGGCATATGGTGAACATGGCATCATCTACTAGCTTCTTCTCCTGGTTTCCTGTTTCATGAAGCTCCCCAGGAGGTGTTTTCCTTCTTCATCTCCAAAGACTGCTGACTGTTGGACTCAGCTTCGTGGTGCTACAGCATTCTCTACTCTCTCCAAATCTCTCTCACTCCCCAGAATGTTCCCTCTTTTATAGGACTCCAGAAACTAATCAAGAACCACCTGGGTGGAGACACATTTCCCCCAATCCAGCTTAACAACCACTCTTGATTGGGTTATATTTCCAGGGAGATGACCTAATTACAGATTCAAACATACAGTATTGAATAGGGATTATTCTGCCTTTACGAAGTGGGATTTAGATTAAAACATGGCTTTTCGAAACCCAGAGTGATGTGATCAGTGAGTGGAACAGTATTTGCAAAGTCCCCTTCGGGGAATGGTGAGAATGGGGGAAAATTCAACTTCCCCAAGTTGAATTCTTGAAATTCTCACAAGCAGTGTGGACAACCAAAGCTGTAGGCTGAGCCCCCAGTCTTGGGGTTTGTTTATATGAAACTTAACCCCACAAAGGATAGGTCAAGCCTACTTAAAATTAGGCCTAAGAGTCACCCCCAAGAGAATCTCTTTTGTTGCTCAGATGTGGCCTCTCTCTCCAGCCAACACAACAAGCAAACTCACCACCCTCCCCCTGATTACGTGGGACATGACTCCCAGAGGTGTGGACCTTCCTGGCAATGTGGGACAGAAATCCTTGAATGAGCTGAGACTCAGCATCAAGGGATTGAGAAAAACTCTAGAATGATCTGAAACTCAGCATCAAAGGATTGAGAAAACCTTCTCGACCAAAAGGGGGAAGAGTAAAATGAGACAGAGTGTCAATGGCTGAGAGATTCCAGAGTCGAGAGGTTATCCTTATGCATTAAGTAGATATCACCTTGTTATCCAAGATGTAATGGAGAGGCTGGAGGGAACTGCCTGAGAGTGTAGAGCTGTGTTCCAGTAGCCATGTTTCTTGATGATGATTATATAATGATATAGCAGTCACAATGTGACTGTGTGATTGTGAAAACCTTGTGTCTGATGCTCCTTTTATCTAACTTGTCAACAGACGAGTAGAACATATGGAATAAAAATAAATAATAGGGGGAACGAGTGTTAAAATAAATTTAGTTTGAAATGCTAGTGATCAATGAAAGGGAGGGGTAAGGGGTATGGTATGTATAAATTTTTTTTTCTGTTTTCATTTTATTTCTTTTTCTGAATAGATGCAAATGTTCCAAGAAATGATCATGATGATGAATATGCAACTATGTGATGATATTGTGAATTACTGATTATATACATAGAACAGAATGATCAAAATAGGAATGTTTGCATTTGTTATGTGTTTTTTGGTATTTAAAAAAAATAAAATAAAATAAATTTATAAAAAATAAAAAAAACAAAAAAAACATGGCTTTTCTAGGGGACACACATCCTTTCAAACCAGCACAATGAGGCATGCAACGAGGTGGATGAACTTTTGGGACAGTATGTGGTGCAAAATAAGCCAGAAACAGGGGGAAGTCATTGGAGAAGCCAGGAGAGAAAGCTAGCCGACATCACCATTGCCGTTCCAGTTGAGAGAGAAACCCCAAACATCATTGGCCTTCTTGAACCAAGATATCTTTCCCTGGATGGCTTAATTTGGACACTTTTAATTTGGACATTAATGTCAGTAGGATATTTTCATAGGTTTAGAACTGCAAACTTGTAACTTATTAAATTCCCCTTTTTAAAAGCCATTCCAATCTCAGAGGTGGGGCTAGTTATATTCTTATTACCAGTAGAGTCAAACCTTAACCCAGCTGCAGAGCCTATACTGTCAACTACCACAGTTCCCTCAGTTTCTCTCTCTCCCTCCCTTGCCTGCCTTATATGACGCTAACATCCTTTGAGCCTCTGGTACCTTCCAGCTGGGAGCAGAGGAGGCCTTGACCCACAGGATACAGCACATGGTAACCAGCTGGAATGCTGCAGGTGCAAAAACAATGAAATGTAACTGTTGACATGTAAAGCCTGGGAGTTGGTCAGAAAGCTGGGCTTTAGTCTCACATAAAAGTTGAAATTTTAAAATATTAACTACCATCTATTTTCAGCACCCTGCAGTAATGACATTCCTTTGTTCTTCCTCATGAAAAAACATTTTTAAAATTTGTACATTTAGTCACTATTATTATACACTCTAGGCATTCCTAAATTATACCAGCTCAGTCTTTATCGTCTATCTTTCTTTGTGATTTCATTTATGCCCCCAGCCCTCCTCCCTCTATCATTCTCACATTCAGCTTCATTCAGTGTTTTAACATAATTGTATTACAGTTAGGTAGTATTGTGCTGTCCATTTCTGAGTTTTTATATTCAGTCCTACTGCACAATCTGTATCCCTTCAGCTCCAATTACTCAATATCTTATCCTATTTGTATCTCCTGATGATCTCTGTTACCAACGAATAGTCCAAATTTATTCACTAATGTCAGTTCATATCAGTGAGACCATACAGTATTTGTCGTTTTGTTTTTGGCTAATCTCACTCAGCATAATGTCCTCAAGGTCCATCCATGTTGTTACATACTTCATAACTTTATTCTGTCTTACAACTGCATAATATTCCATCGTATGTATATACCACAGTTTGTTTAGTCACTCGTCTGTTGATGGACATTTTGGCTGTTTCCATCTCTTTGCAATTGTAAATAATGCTGCTATAAACATTGGTGTGCAAATGTCCCAGCATTACCATTGCTAGGTATCTACTCAAAGGACATAAGGGCAAGGACACAAATGGACATTTGGAATGGCTTTTTAAATGGATAAGGGGAAGATTCTGGAAGAGTTGTGAGGACCTTGATAGAGAAGGCCTAGAATGCTTTGAAAAGACTGTTGGTAGAAATGTGGACTATAAAGATAATTCTGATAAGGCCATAGACAGAAATGAGATGTGTGTTTTTGCAAACTGGAAGGAAGGTGATCCTTGTTTTAAAGTGGCAAAGAATCTGGCAAAATTCACGGCTTTGATGGAAGGCAGATTTTAAAAGCCATGAACTTGGATATTTAGCAGAAGAGATTTCCAAAACTAAATGTGGAAATTGTGGTCTGGTTTCTCCTTGCAGCTTATAGTGAAATGTGACAGGAAAGAGATAAGTTGAAAACTGAACTCTTGGGTACAAAGAAACCAGAAATTGTTAGTCTGGGAAATTCTGGGCTTCCAGAAAGGGAGACCCCAGAGAAGAGTGCCCCATGTGAGGATGTTACCAAACATGGAACCAGTCAGTCATTTCAGAAAAAGCCAGGATTGGAGATGGAGTTATCCAGGAATGATTTGTGGAAACTCCTTTTGTCTGATGGGCATGATCCCAGCATACTGCATAGGAAACCAATTAAGAGTGTTGTGGGATATGTATAAATGGAAACATTAACACTATGGACTGAGAGAGAGAAAAGGAGGGACAAATTGAAGGAAAAATAACTTCAGAGGTAGAACCATGGAAGCTAGGGTCTTACGTCAAGAAACCTCGGGCCAGGATAGTGGACCCACCCAAGCAGTTGGAGAGGGTGAGTTTGTTTCGAAGACAGAGGTTGGGCCTTTCATCTTGCTGTTCAGGAAGAGTTGTACCCCAGGCCTTGGAGAGGGTGAAGCATAGTTCTTGGGGATTGGGGAGAGCCTGGCTGCCACTACATTGTTCTGGAGGGTTAACTGTGTGCCCTGGAGATGGCAGAGAGCCCAGGTGTGGCCCCAATGCTTAGAGAGGATGTAGCCGAGAAAAAGGTTGTCTCCCCAGTATCCCACAAGGTTGCATTTGGGGAGAGCCGAGCCACTGCATACGCCCTTGGAAAGGGTGGGACTGCTTTCTAAAGCCCCGAAGATAAATGACTCCCAAGACTGAAATCTAATGGCATTTGCCCTGTAAGTTTCCAGAGCTGTTTGGGTCCTGTGGCCCCTGTGTTCCTTCCAATTTCTCCCTATGGAAATGGAAGTTTATATCCTATTACTTTCCCTCCTTTGTATATTGGCAGCAGATAGCTTGTTCAGAGTCTTGCAGGTCCAGAGCCAGAGGATTTTGCCTTAGGACAGACCATGCCTGTAGCTGACTTTGATAAGATTTTGTACTGTTTCTGACTTTGTATTGCATTTGTATTGTTACTGAAATGGTTTAAGACTTTCTGATACTGTTATGGAATCAATGTACTTTGCATTTGGAAAGAACATGTCTTTTGGGGGTTCAAAGGGTGGAATGGACCAGTTTGAAGCTATTATGTACCACAGAAAAGCCATGTCCTTTAATCCTCATTCAATATTGCTGGGTCAGACCTTTCTGATTGTTTCCATGGAGTTGTGACCCATCCAATTGTGGGTGGTAACTTTTGATTAGATAATTTCCGTGGAGAAGTGTCTCTACTCATTCAAGGTGTGGTTGCTTACTGGAGCCCTTTAAGGGCGAACCATATTGGAAAAAGCTTTATAACCAAGAGAGCAACTAGAACTGACATCCAACAGAACAAGAATGGGCAGAGCCCCGGGAAAGCCATTGAAGCCTGGAGAGAAAGCTAGCTGATGTCATCATGTGCTTTTCCAGTTGAGAAAGAAACTCTAAACATCATCAGCCTTCTTGAACCAAGCTATTTTTCCCTGGATGCCTTAATTTGGACACTTTTATAGCCTTGCCTTAGTTCTAAGCATAGGCTTAGAACTATAAACTAGTAACTTATCAAATTTCCCTTTTTAAAAGCTAACAACAACAGCAAAAAGCCAGAAACAAAAGAACAAATATTGTATGGTATCTTTTAGAAAATACCTATAAGAAAATTGGGGCTAGATTATAAACTCTTATAGCAGTCACATTTAGTCCAGAGCTGTAAATATTATTTCCAGATGTTGAGATGCTGTGATATATATATATATATATATATATATATATATATATATATATATAACCTGGTATCTCCCTGGAAATTTGGCTATTTGGCTACCCATGTGACAGCTAAGACTCAGAGTGGTAATTCTGCAGTTCTGAAAGTCAGCATTTCTACATTCAACAATTATTTAAGAAACCAAAAAGAGAGACTTCAATTAGAGATAAGAATGATGCTGATATGGTTGGGACTAAGGTAAATCAATATACAGACATTGTCTGTATTTTAGAACTTCACCTACCATATGAGACCAAAGGAAGAAAGGTTTATTTTGCCCAAAACCTAAATCTTCTGTAACACATAATCTAACAACCTGTCTGGATCACTCATTTAGACGATCCAAAAACATGGAGCCCAGAATGGGAATGAGGGCTTGTAATTCTGTAAAGCTTAATATAATACCCGGATACTTCCCAGAGAATGTTGGGCAAATAATTTAAAAGTATTGGTAAATTCCTTGAAGGACTGGAGAAAATATATGGAACTATTAAGCTTTACCACTGGGGAAACCCCTGATACTGTCTCAAACATTAGGGACTCCCAAATCAGTAGGCCAAACCCTTGATCTTGAGGCTTGCTCTTATGAAGCTTATTTCTGTAACAGAGAGGCTAAGCCTACCTAGTTATGCCTAAGAGTTACTTCCAGAAAACCCTTTTATTTCTCAGATGTGGCCTCTCTCTCTCTAAGCTCAACTCTGGAAGGAAAATCATCATCCTCCCCACTACGTGGTACATAACATCCAGGGGTGAAAGTCTCCCTGGCAATGAAGGACATGTCTCCCAGGGATGAGCCTGGCCCTGGTACCATGGGATCAATAACTCCTTCCTGACCAAAAGGAGGAAAAGAAATGTAATAAAATAAGGTATCATGGCTAAGAGAGTTCAAATAGAGCGACTCTTCTGGAGGCTACTCTTATGGAAGCTTCAACTAGATATTGCTAATTACTAGGTTTGCCAAACCCCAACCAAAACCATTCCTGTTAACCCTGAAGAATATCTGAAACTCTATCTGAGATTCTACGAAAGTTTCACATGCTAAGATTACTTTCCAGAAACCTACAACCTCCAGATGTGTTCCTAGGCCAGCTAAGTCCTGAAACCCCAAAGGGCTAGCCTCTCCAAGAACATCAACTAGTTCCATCCCCCTGTTCCATATTGACACCCCTTTCCAACATGAAAAAGTTAGAATCGGCATGGCCCAAGTACCCCTAAAGATTGGGAGATGGATCTAAGGAGAAGGAGGAGTTATAACAGAGAAGACAGGATTTAAAAAATGAGCATGACTGCTGAATCAGTATGTTGATATTTCTTTTGGTCTCCAGTGTCTTGGAGCAGCTAGAAGGAAAAATCCAAAATTATGGATCTGTAACACATACCAAATTCTAAAAGCTGTTCTATAACTACTTGTTAAAATGTACTTGGAAACTTACTGCTTTTTGTGTATGTTATATTTCACAATAAATGTTTAAAAATAAAAGGCTGGGCGGGCCACGGTGGCTCAGCAGGCAGAGTTCTTGCCTGCCATGCTGGAGACCTGGGTTCAATTCCTGGTGCCTATCCGTGCAAAATAAATAAATAAAATAAAATAAAAATATAGAAGTCTATATGGGGCTTATTGACTTTTTTTTTTGCACTCATCAGCAGGAACTTTATGAATAGTCTGGTTTGTTTTCACAGTATGCTTGATAAAACCCTAGATGCCCTAAGACAGTACCTTAGTCACCACTGGGAGGCTCGGATGGGTGGTGTGCTGGTTTGAAAGGAAGTATGCCCCCTAAGAAAAGCCATGTTTTGATATAAATCCCATTTCTTAAAGGTAGAATAATCCCTATTCAATACTGTATATTTGAAACTGTAATGAGATCATCTCCCTGGTTGATGTGATTTAGTCAAGAATGGTTGTTAAACTGGATTAGGGGATGACATGTCTCCACCCATTTGAGT
>PVIY010037718.1:0-24457 GCA_004026745.1 Myrmecophaga tridactyla | reverse complement strand
GTGCAGAGCAGACAAAGATGTCACAAATCGCCCAGCCACGAGTCACATCCTCTACCGTCCTGGTAAGCTGCAGGTGCTTGGCTAAAGGCAACGAGACTTCTAGAGTATTCTCAAATCTCCGCTGAACAATTTCTCTTGTTTCCAATGAACCTTCTCAGGCTCTATGTCTACAACACACAACAAGCTGCCTGGCTTATACACATAAGGCAGGACTGTCCTCCAAAGGCAATTTACTCTGTGTTGATGTGTTCTGTTCAAGAAGCAATAAATACCGAGGGGAAAGGAATAAATGGAGATGTCTATTAATCTGGCATTTTGTAGCAGTTGTTTAAAAACTGTCACTCAAACTGAAAGACCTGACCCTGACGCTGCCCATATCTGGCTCCAAAAAGAGCCTTCAAACATGGACACATGGGCAGAGTCTCGGTCCTAGACAAAGACAGGCAAAATTTCTGTAGACTTTCAGACACCAGTGTTGTGAAACTGATTTTCAGTTTTCGTGTGTGCTGGAGGAAGGGTAACTAGAGAAGTAACTAGGGATGACCTCCTGGCCTTCTTGATGGGTTGTTTATGTCATACGCTGATTTTAAATTTTACTTTCCATAGATTTGCACTCTTTGACAGGGGATTCAAAAGGTGACTCATAAGGCGCCCTCTGGCTAAGCTGTCCATCATTTTATTTCGGTCACCCTCCACACTTGGCACACAGGTCCCTCTACAAGGACTGGAAGCATCATCCACAAGCCCATGGCAAATCCAGGACCTGGGGAAGAAGAATGTATTAAAAGAAAACCCTACTTTTGGAGTGACTTTCAGGAGTGATCATCGCCTCCTAAGTCCTGAACTTCAGAATCCAGCGGGGCACACTTACTGTAGTCCAGGTCCTCCCCGGGCAGTGAGGCTGCGTAGTCGAAGTAGGTGGCATTCCACCGGAGCTCCCGGGTTTTGGTGTCATACATGGTGATGGTGTACTCTGGAGGACACATACCGCCCCATTACCACAGATGGCCCACAGCACCTACTGAGCTGCTGACCTCATCCAAATTATAACAAACAGATTCTCTGTAAATTACAGGTAAAAAAGTCCAGGCTATTCATGTGAGAAGAGAAAGGCCTTATCATACTGAAGTCCCAGACATTCGAGTGAGCTGGCAGCATGGGGAACACAGATGAGCCACCCCTATTGTACCCTTCCTGAATGCATAACTCTCAGAATCATAAGTAATATAGCAGTGACTGTTTTAAGCAACTTAAGTTTGGGGAGGAATTATACAGCAATAGATAACTGACACAGAAATTTGTACTGAGGGGTGGGATGGGACCATAAAAACCTAAATACCCTGGGAAAAAGTGGTGGATGGAGGCTGGAAGAACAACAAGCTGACTGCTAGTACAGACTGAAAGAGCAGTGAGGAAGCTGCTACTGGTGATGACACAATTAGTGAGACCTCTGCTTATGGTAATTTGGACGATAGAAAAAGTACCTAATGAACTTGTACATCTGGCTAAGATTTCCAGACAAAATGCAGAAAATGTCAAATGGTTTTTCTTAGCTATGAATGATATATTTAATATACAGCAAGAGAAATGAGCTCAAGAAAAATACATTCTATTTCCAGAATGGCTCTCTAGCTGCAAAAGATTCTCACTGTAGAAAAATGGCCTTAGGGCAAAGATCAAATACAGGGTACGAGGAGGGGAAAATGGCCTCAAGGTCAAGATCAAACACTAAGTGAGGCTATACATCCTTCTTAGAGACCTCAGAAAGATTTAAGGTGGGACCTCCTAGACTCTCTCAGCTGGCATGAAGGGTTCTAAGAACCCTAAGGGGGCTGCCCCATAGCACTCCACAATTCACAGTAAAGGGGAGCTTGTCTCCAAGAGATTTGTGGGTTTGACTTTTATCAAATAGAGTGGACTATAGTTTGACATATGGCATTATATCCATATGGACTAAAAGGACCAGAGATGGTCAAAATGGTAAAAGGGCGTCTAAGCCTCCAAATTTCTATGGGCCAGGAACAAGCTGAAAAAGCTACAAACACAGCCATTCCTCACAGAGAAGAAAGGATTTCTCAGAGGACAGAACCAGGAGTCACTGAGAACATATTAGGGAACCATCCCCAGGGGCAGAATTGGGCCCTAATCAAGGACTATTCCCTGACTCCAGAGTAGGGAAAACATGTGCCAAGCTGGATTTTAGAATTACCATGAAGCAGTGACTATTCGTGTCTCTCTTCCCTTCCTTTTTTGAATTCTGCAGCTCTCCTGTCCCTGCCTTACCACTATGTGCGTGCTGGGGGAAGGGAGCTATGTGTGTGTGCAAAGGGGGGGGGGGGTAGATAACCTGCCACTTTAATTCACAGGTCTCCAGATCAAACAGAGCCATACCTAAGGAGCCTCATCTACCTCCAGACCTTACATAAGCCCAAGATGGTGGATTTTGAGACTAGTTAGACTTCAGTAGTCTTGAAAGGAGGTGAGTATATTTTGCATGCGGAGGGGCTAAAAACTACTGCAGCCATAGGAAGACCATGGGAGATGGCATGGAAAGGTACTCTCCATAGTTCTCCTCTCCTAGTTCTGCCTGAAATGGGCTTACCACTCTCCCCATCAGGAGGCCGAGTCTATTTCCCCACCCCTTGATTCTGGGCTGGCTGTGTGACTATCTTTAATTAACAGACCTCAGTGAAGTGAGGTTCTGGGACTTCAAAAGCCCAGGCCTTATGAGGTTCTGCAGCTTCCACTTTTACTCAAGAGGGGAACCCAGTGCAGAGAGGTCCAAGCTATCTGTGTGAGGAAAGGCCACACGGAATTGAACCAAGGTCCCAGACCCCTGAGCAAGCCCAGCCAACACCAGGCGGAGTAGAGACATACCCTCCCTGACTCCCGACACACAGAACTGTGAGTAATAAAATGGTTGTTTTATGGCACTAAGTTTTAGGGTGGCTTGTTATGTACTTAATACAGAGCATATCCCAACTCCCTGAAGCACCACAATTCCACCTGAAAACTCACAATTTTTATTCCTAGGTGAAGCTGGAACTGGAAGGTTTTAGTTGATAGAAAGGTAAACAAGCACAAATCCTAAGCAGTCATGCTTATGATTACTTGATTTATTGGAATACTTGATTTTTATGGGGGAGAAGTGGTGGGGGGCTACAATCTAAGTACAGACCTCCTTCCTACCTTCAGGGGAGCCCCATCTTCAGGGGCCAAGATTAGCCTCATGGATTTCTAGAAAGGCACTGTTTTCCATAGCACCCGAAGGAAGGTATACTCTCTCTCAATCATTTATTAAAGTCTTTGCTACCTGGATATTTAGACTGAAATTCAGTGCTCAACTGTAATGACTTCATCCAAGTTTTGGTATAATTTTCTCCTAAATGTTTTCTTGCTGCCCTTTTTAGCTTTACCTGTCACTCAGCCATGTTTACCAAGTGCCTGCTGTCTGTCAGATGCTGAACACATAAACATGAATAAGGCAGATCCCTGCAGGGATAGACTTGCCCTCTCACTCATTCAAGTGTATGAGCACCTACTGTGTGCCAGGCTCTAGGCCCAGTGTGGAGGTACAGCAGGCCAACAAGACAAAGTCCCTGCCCTCATGAAGCTGAGTCTATAGGGGGAGGCGAAAGTAGGCAAAAATTTTTACGTATGTACTGACCACTGTTAAGAAGGAGGAGGCTGAAAAGAGGTAGGAAATAGAAAGTAGAGTGGTGAGGAGGGAGCTAGCCATGTGGGTAATGCAATGGTTGCTACAATGAGCCATGTACCAACTGCTCTGTGTGCCCAGGGAGTGGAATAAGGGAGATCCTGGGCAAGGGAGGGAGCTGGGAAGCTGGGGCAGAGGCTTCACAGAGAAGGTGACTTTTGAACTGAGTTTTGAAGGAAGTAAGGGCATTTGCAAGCTAGGTTAAACAGGCATACTTGATAGAGAGGGACTACTAAATTTTAAAAAATTGCACAGCTTATTCTGGGACTTGCAGATGGTTCATGTGATGGAAAGTGTGTAAGTGAGGGAAGCGTAGAAAGGGATGAGGTAAAGAGATAGCATATCACAGGGGCTCTGTGGGCTGAGGCACAGAGATTAGACGGTATCTTGCGGGCAATAGGGAGCTACCAGAGGGTCTTATAAAGGGGAACAACACGATCAGGTCTGTGTTGGGAGGGATCAGGTCTGCATCTGGCTGCTCTAAAATGAACCTGGGAGGTGGAGACTAGTGGGAAGGCTACTTCAGATCTCTTTTGGAAATAGGTAGATTATATACATTCATCCTTTCTTACCTGTTCGTCCAAGATACAGAAGAGAGGTTGATGGGCAGAGACTTTCTGCAAAGGCTGAAGACAAAGTCTGCTGTTTCTCCCCCGTCAGGAGGTCAATCACATACCAGATGTCCTGCTTTTTACCTGAAAGGTCACAAGAACGCACTGTCGTTTACACCCATCCTACATGGAAGAAAAAAATCAGTGCCAAACTAGCAGTCCAAGATGTTCTCTATGCTGAAGAATACAGGCCTCAAATCTTATGGTATCAAAGGCATTCCTATGATTCTCTGAATGTAAATGGTAATGCAAAGATAATATTTCTTGGGCCATTAGATTTTATAATTACTTAGTAACCTAATCATGGAAAAAGCTCTCTAATCATAGGGAAAAAAAGAAGTTCTCTAAACTTTCAAGGTAAATCTTACTGCTTTGAGCAGTAGCCTTACATGTGAAAATTCTTGCTGGCAAACAGCACTCCTTTTCCCATGGTCTGTGATCTACATAAATATAGTAATACAACCAAGGGCTCAGCTCTCTGGTAACCATCATTCAATATCCCTACTAATTAGCCCACATGTACAGAGGATTTACAGTTCCAACTATAATTAGCTGGTACCCGTGACTGGTCAGTGGACTTGGGTACACCTGGTCCTGATGAAGCCGAAGTTATGTCAGTCCCTGTCCCCACTAGTAAGTTACACCCTGGCCACAGGCCATACCCTTAACTTGGGACAGGTGATTAGAGAGTATAAGCAGGTAGACAGCACAGCAAAATGACACCATTAGGAAATTTCAAAGTATATATATTTATGGCATATATATTAAAGCATCCTGGGAATGGCAAGTCAGTTATCATGGGCCTCCTATCTGAAGGCCAATGCATTCACTGTGACGTGTATGTTTTTGCTTTGTGAGGCATGGCCTCTGCTCACCTGTGTCTTCCCAACATACTGCCAAAGTTTCCCACTTTGACGATATTTTGGAAACAGAGTATTAACATGCCAGGGAAGATCACAGGGCATTAAAATCTGCTTAAAACTGGCAATGTGGGACAGAAATCCTAGAATAAGCTGGGACTCAGCATCAAGGGATTGAGAAAACCTTCTCAACCAAAAGCGGGAAGAGCGAAATGAGACAAAATAAAGTGTCAATGGCTGAGAGATTCCAAACAGAGTTGAGAGGTTATCCTGGAGGTTATTCTTACCCGTTAAATAGATATCACCTTGTTAGTCAAGATGTAATGGAGAGGCTGGAGGGAACTGCCTGAAAATGTAGAGCTGTGTTCCAGTAGCCATGTTTCTTGAAGATGATTGCATAATGATATAGCTTTCACAATGTGACTGTGTGATGTAAAAACCTTGTGTCTGATGCTCCTTTTATCTACCTTATCAACAGACAGGTAAAACATATGGAATAAAAATAAATAATAGGGGGAACAAATGTTAAAATAAATTTAGATTGAAATTCTAGTGACCAATGAAAGAGAGGGGTAAGGGATATGGCATGCATGAATTTTTTTCTGTTGTCTTTTTTTTTTCTGAATTGATGCAAATGTTCTAAGAAATGATCATGATGATGAACATGCAACTATGTGATGATATTATGAATTACTGATTACCTATGTAGAACAGAATGATCACATGTTAAGAATGTCCATGTTTGTTTGTTATATTTTTTAAAAAAAACAAACAAAAATCTGCTTAAGCTACACTTGGCTCTAACAGATGTAATATACACTTCTATTCCACATGTATGCAATTTGTCCATGGATCCTAAAGTTGTTCTCAACAATAAGACCTCACTATGAAGAAGATCTGAAGGTGGAGCAAAAACTTCACCCAACAGCTGTGACCATGAATGCTTTTTCATCTGGCATGACATGCATTGGTTTCTTCAAGTAGTAGCATAACCCAGCTACTACTTTAGTGGGGGAATTGGGTAATGACCAAGCTCTTCAGTATGTTTAATGAACTCACTTAAGAGAGCAGCATACAGGGTGGGCCATGGTGGCTCAGCAGGCAGAGTTCTTGCCTGCCATGCTAGAGGCCAAGGTTCGTTTCCCAGTGCCAAGAAAAAAAAAAAAATAAAGAGAGAGAGAGCAGCATACAAAGATGCGGAAAACAACATCCCAGGAACACTGTAAGTGATGAAGCATTGGCCAAAGCTGGAAGACCAGTTCGGAGGCAAGGACACAGGGGTCCAACTTTGCCTTGATTTATTCTGAGGGAAGGGCCAAGTCATGAGAAAAAAAACCTGTACTGATCACTAACCCTTAGGCAGGGAGTTCCTCATTCTAAAGGCGTAGAAGGGAGCTAGAGCCCCAGTGTCCCCAGCAAAAATTTAAAACCCACCCTACATTTAGACCCAGAAATACATACAAAGCTCCTGAGGCATGAACAGGCAATAAGCACTTTCGGTTCTTTAGAAAGAAAGCTACCCTACAAATACAGGATATTATTTCTACTATGATTTCAAGATAAATACAGCTTCCTTTGTGTTCCAAATGCATTTTTATTGACAATTTTGGCAGCAAAAGGTTAAAAGAAAAGCAGGTGATCTGACACTTTGAAACATGTGACCCCTGTAGGTATGAAGGCAGCTTTTCTAGGCAAGCTGCTAAGTGCTGTTTTTATCAAATATTCCGATATCAGGAAATACCAAGAAAGCCCTATAATTAATAGGCAGAGCCTGGCTTCCCTTTCTTGGCTCAGACTATTGTATTCACTTTAAATTTTATCCAATTGCTGCTGGGTATGTTGCAATCTTTAAATCACTAGGGGTAAGTCAACACAGCAGCTAAAAGCTTGTTAAATGAATAACCATATTAATGGTGTCAATTCTTCTCCCAAGAGGGGTAGAGGGACCTTTATTAATTGGTCAGCTGATCCTGGCACAAACAATACCCACAGCACAACCAAGGCAGGAAAGACGTTTCCCAGAAGGGTTAGGCAGGGAGTGAAGACACACCTCCCAGACACACCACCGCCAAATGCTGAGACTAATTTTCAGATAGACATGTAGGCACCGATAACAGGAACTTACCCATGTAGAGAATTCCATCGGAACTTCGGCACGGGGATGCCTGTACCAGCTCCGGGATGGTAAAAGGAAGTTTCTTTAAAAAAAAAAAAAAAAAAAGTTAACCAAGTCTTGTGCAATTCTTACAACTTTCCTGAA
Source organism: Myrmecophaga tridactyla (assembly GCA_004026745.1). Taxonomy (NCBI): domain Eukaryota; kingdom Metazoa; phylum Chordata; class Mammalia; order Pilosa; family Myrmecophagidae; genus Myrmecophaga; species Myrmecophaga tridactyla. Next base: position 17,011 of record PVIY010037718.1, on the reverse strand, counting down.
GGATCTGTTTCTGTTATCCAATTTTGCTAAAAGAGAGAAGAACTGTTGATGGCAGATGGGAGTTTTCCTAACTGGAAACCAAAGAGAAGTGGGTGTCCACGCCTGACCAGCTCTTGGCTCCCACGTCCCCAAGCCTGGGAAAACACCAACTCCTTTACTCAGTGACGCCAGGTCGCAGAGGCCTCCTCGAGGTCTCCTGTCCACAGCACTTCTCAGGGATGACACAAACGCTTTCTGAAAAGTTACACACAAATGGAGATTTGCAAAACCTCTGAAATTCTAAGGAAGGAGAAAGCATTCTCTTATCTTGGAAAACTGACTTGGAAATGGCTAGCCTGAGTTGAATGCTTCTTAAGAGTGGGAGTGAAACATGAGATTAATTATGAAGAGAAGCCAGCAAGAGTTCAGTTTAGACTTTGAGGGAAAGGAAAAGCCATCATTGTATGGGCAATATAGGAATTTGACATGGAAAAGTAGTTTTTATGTTTTCTTCAGCAAATAATTCTTTATTGAAAAATGGAAGAAAAAAAAAGCAAGCCTTTTGGTAGTAAAAAAGAAGTTATAGTATGTGCCAAGAAAATAAACTCAAAGGAATCCAAATGTTTCAAGTGTATTTCATCATTAAACTGATTCTTCTGAGTTGTCAACAGCTGACATCTCAGGTGTTCTTTTGGTTAATGTTTGTTTCAGTATATCTTATTTTTAGAACATTATGTGTTCTTGAAACTGTTCATAGATATCTGCTTCTATAGAAACTTCAGACTTCTGTGATACTGTCACCATCTTCTGTGAGAAAAGAATACTCTCTCTAGTTTTTATAATAAACAGAACTTACAAAAAAAATCAATAATTTGGATTTCTCCAACATTCCAAACTAAGCCACAGAAAAGGAGAGGCTGTGATGACTGGATTTTTTGCCAGGTGTTTCTAAGAATCAGAAATGACTGCAAATCTTCAGGTGTGTGACGGATCACACGGGTCCTGTCATCTCTACAGAGCACGGCTACAGGTCTTCTGATTCAAGACCCAAGCTGGGAAGCATGCTGTTTCTGGAGATGCTAAACCACAATTTAGGAGGATGTACAGGACAGTGGGTACAGTGCCATTTGGAAATTAGAAAGGCCTCTTCAAATTCTGACTCCGATGTCTGTAGCTCTTGCTTTGGGTATATTCTCTCATCTCTCTGGGCTTGGTTTCCTCACCTAGAACATAGCAATGCACATAAATCCAAGAAGACTGCTGTGAGGTTTCAATGAGATAACTCATGCAAACACTCAGAATATCTGGCCGACTCAAAGTGTTAAAAACGTAGAGCCTACAGTTAAGTGGAGAGAAACCAATGGAGAGAATGTTAAAGGCAAAATACACCAGGGGGAAGGTACACATAGCTCTACATGAGGCCTGCCCTTCTCCCATCTGTTTCAGACACAGGATATTCATAACATAATAAAAAATACCCAAAATAGAGTTCACAATAAACTTATGGTCTAGTCAGTGGTTCTCCATCCTGGCTGCACATTAGAACCACTTGGATGCCTTTTAAACTTTCTATTGAAGCATAGCACACAAACAGAAGAGCACAGGTAAGTTAAGCTCAGTTAAGTTTTGCAATGTGAACATACCCATGTTACCAGCATCCAGATGGAGGAACAGAACATCTCCAGGACTCAAAAGCCCCCTTCTTGTCCCTCTTCTAGTTATAACCTCTCAGGGTAACCATTATCTTGATTTCAAAAGAACATAGACTAGTTTTTCCTGTTTTTGAGTTTTATAACAAATAAATCATTTAGTGTGTAGTTTTTGTTTGTTATCTTTTGCTCAACAGTACGTTTGTGAGATTTGTCTGTGTTATTACACAGGGTTGCAGACTATTTACGCTCATTGACGTAGAGTATTCCACTGCACGAATATTCCACAATTTATTTAACCATTCTACTGTTGTTACACATTTGGGTAATTTTCGCTTTTTGGTTATTATAATTAGTACTTCAGTACATTTGGGTACATGTTTTTAAGTGACTACATACATGCATTTCTGTTGGGAATATAAACTGTTTTCTTTTCCATTTTTCTCATTTTGGCCCATTCTGGTGGATGGGCAGTAGGGTAGCATTGTGATTTAGTTTGCATTTCTCTAATGACTAATGAAGTTGAGCATCTTTTCAAACGTATATTGACCATTTGGATATCATCTTCCCTTGCCATTTTTCTATTGGGGTGTCTGGTCTTTGTTTTTAATGATCCATAAAAGTGCTTTATATATTTTGAATATGAATCCCTTGTTGGATATTTGTATTGCAAATACCTTGTGGCCGGCCTTTTCTTCTCTTAATAATGACTCTAAGAAAAGAATTTTAATATCATTCAATATATCAATTTTTTTCCTTTATGGCTAGTGGTTTCTTTTTGTTTTTTTATACTATTTAAGAAATCTTTAACTTTTCTGAGGTCATAAAGATATTCTACTGTTTTTTATTTTCTTAAAGCTTTATCATTTTACAGTTGGCATTTGGATCTGCGATCTCTTTGGATCTGACTTTTGTATATGGTATGAGGTAGGAGTCAAGATACTCTCCACACGGATATCCCAATTGATTCACACCATATATTGAAAAGACCCGTCCTCTCCACTGCACTACAGTGTCACCTTTGTCTTAAATCAGGTGACTGTGTGTGTGGGCCTGTTTCTAAACTCTCTTAGCTGGGGAGATTTTTTAAAATTCTGATGACCTAGCTCAATTAAATTGGAATCTCTGGGATAGGGACCTAGGTTCAATATTTTTTAAAGAGTTCCCTTGGTTATAGCAATATGTAGCTATGGTTAAAATGAAAAATATTGGTCTAGATTCTCAAATGGAGGAAGGGGTGGAATAGCACATACCCTTCCACACAAGAAAAAACAAGGACATGCTGAGTTGTGAGCAATATTTTAAACTATACACTTCCTCTTCATTTAAGAATCACTAAATGAAACCCTGTTACTAAGCAAACCCTGTTACTAATGGGGGATGTGCTGGTTTGAAACTGTTGTATACCCCAGAAAAGTTATGTTCTTTAATTCTGTTTCAATACTGCTGGGTGGGGTCTTTTTAATTAAGTTGTTTCCATGGAGATGTGTCACACCCAATTGTGGATGGCACCTATTGATTAGGTGGTTTCCATGGAGATGTGTCTCCAGTCATTCAAGGACAAGAGTCCTTTAAGAGGGAACAATTTTGGAAAAAGCTTCAGAGTCCATACAACCAGAGACCTTTGGAGATGCAGAAGGAAAATGCCCCCAGGGAAGCCTTATGAAAGGAGAAGTTGGGAGAAAAGGCTAGCAGACATCACCATGTTGTCTTCCTTTGCAAGAGAGGTGTCCAGAAGTCAAAGATCCCAACAGATGCTATCCACATGCCTTGTGTTTCAGACCCATCTGCTTCTCTTGAGCCAAGGTATCTTTCCCTGGATACCTTAGTCTGGACATTTTTATAGCCTTAGAACTATAAACTTGCAACTTAATAAATTCTCTTTTTAAAAGATGCTATATTTCTGGTATATTGCATCCCAGCAGCTTTAACAAACTAAAACAGGGGTTATATATCCTTCTGGTGTGTTGACTGGGCCATGAGAACATGCTGGTCTAGATCAGTGTTATGATCTGCATATTTAAAAGCTCATCTAAGAAGAAGCTTTGAAAAGATACTGACGCCCAAGCCCTACACCAGATCACTGAATTAGAATCCCCAGAAGTTTTGTTTTGTTTTTTGCATGGGGAGGCACCAGGAATCGAACCTGGGTCTCTGACATGGCAGGCTAGAATTCTGCCACTGAGCCACTGTCATACTGCCCACCCCCCAAAGTTTTTTTTAATAAGCTGTCCAGTTGATATAGTGGAGGACCACTGATCTACAACCTCCACAATAGACAAAGAAGTTAAATACACTCACCGTCAGACCTTCATTATTTTTGCCACCGAGTGTATATAGGCTGCCATCATTGGGATCTGGGAGAAATGCAGGCCTAGAGATTAAGTGATAAGTATAAATAATAAATATGGCCAAGAACATAGAACAAAATATCAAAGCCATGTGGGTGGGGGGAGTGAAGGATTGTGCATAAAACTATCAGATCCACAGAGCTCTCACTACCGTTACACACAAATAGCACATCCCTATGCTGCTGTATACTATACTTGAATGGAGAAAGAGTATAAAATCATAGAAGATTAAATCACCATTTGGTCAAAGTACTCTGGGTGAGGGTGAAACAAATAAAAAGGAAACTGCAAGTCTACTTCCAGTTTCCACATCAATTGTATACAGAAATTCAACATTTATTAGCATGGTATGGTACATAAACCAGCAGAATAAATCCACCTTCAGTTTTCAATGAACATTTATTTTTAAACTGAAGGCAACAAAAGATTGTGAAAGCTTGACATCAGAGAGACTCTGCCTGGCAGAAGGTACAAGGTCTCATGGTCAGTAGCTTTCATGAAGCAAATACGAGGTCTTTTGTAAAGCTAATCTGCTAAAGACTATACTATAACCAGAGTCACTGAGAAGCCCCATGCTTAATCTTTGCTCTACTTAGGATGTACTGTCATACAGGCAATATCCAACTTTCACTCTAGACACACACTCCAGTAGCAGTCCATATCCATGATTCCTCTCTGCAGCAAAGGGAGAGTGATCTAAAGACCCTTGGCTCTTCTCGGGACTTTGAGATCTTAAGTTCAAATCTCAACTTATATTTCATCTCAAATAAGCCTTTTTATACCATCGTTCCTGCTCTTCTAGGGAACTGACTACTCCTTCCCTCCTCTCTTTCCAGCTTCTATCATAGCCCCTCTAAGACTCCATATAATTTACTCATTCTTATTACACCTTAAACTTAAGTGTATACATATATACCCCCAACAATAAGCTTCATAAATACTGACTGAATAAATTTAAAAATTAACTAAAGGGAGGTGCTGAAGCAAATAAAAAAACTTACTCTTCAACGTGTGTTGGAACCTGCAGGACTGGATCTGCACAAAAGAACAAAGGTACCATCAGACAGATTCTAAAATATCAAGATTCCTAGAGGGTTTCCAGGACCAAGTCATAAGTTGTAGCCATAACTTAGATTTTCCTGCATGAGATATGGTACGTGAAGGCACTTTAGAAAATATAACACAAAAAAGACATAAATAAAATTATGATTTGTTGTTAAGATTAGATAAAGAACTGACAGCAGAATGGAACTGCTGTTAAGAAACTTGCATATAACTTGAGGGACACAGCAGTCACAACCCACAGAGGATAAGATATGCCAACCATCAGATCACAAACCTAAATCACTACCTGGTCAGGCACCCAGAGTGGTACCAGATATTCCCATTAGGAAAAGCAAAACTATTGCTTAAGAATCTATTTTGTTGTTGATGAGAATTTGATTGGACAGTAAATAAATAATACCTTTTTGGAGCAGCAGTCTGCTAATTCTAGAGCTTTCAAGTGTTCATCCCCTTTGAGTTTCTTTAGCACATTAATTCCATTTCTCTAAACTCTAGTTTTACAAAGATGTTCACAGCAGCTTTATAAATGGCCTAATGCTTCAATATCATTAATTATGGAATGTTCACTTGGCAGATGATTAAGGCTTCTAAAAGGGCTTGTGAAGTTTTAAAACGTGTATAAACATTTTCTGAAAATAACATTGTACTATGGTTTAATTCAACTATGGGGGAAACAGCCAATGCACACAGAAAAAACTGAATGGAAAGACAAAAAATATTCATTGGAAGTGATCTTTGTTAGAAACACAAATGACTAGCCACTCCCCCTTTTCCCCGCTTTTTCTGTATTTCCCAAAATTTCTGTAAGATCAGGCATTACTTCTTAAATTGGAAAAAAAAGATTTTTCTCAAAGACAATGTTATGTTTGTGGCCATTAAAAACAGCAGAGTTTCTCCCACCTAGATTTTCCTGGACACAAATCAAGAGGAAGCTCCTGAATCCTTGGGGGGGGATAGCAGTGCTGAGAGAGAAATTTATAGTTCTAAATGCTTACACTTAGGTGGCAGGACATGAATACTGAGTCCACAGGTATGAGACTGCACAACAACGAGGTATTTCCAGCAATCAAAACCTCATGGGCTAGGGTGGGCCATGGTGGGCCATAGTGGCTCAGCAGGCAGAGTCCTCACCTGTCATGCCGGAGACCCAGGTTCAATTCCTGGTGCCTGCCCATGCAAAAATAAACAAACAAAAAACTCATGGGCTGTCCATCCAAGCCATATTTAATTTCAAAACTGGGCCAAGGATGGCAAATACTGTAATAAGATTTTATATACAGAGTACCAGGGTCTAAGGGAGACCTTATGATGACAAACAGCTGTCCAATACTCCCAGCCACTTGATCTTCTCAAAGGAAGGCAAATCTTTCAAGCCTTATCAAATGTTGACTTTGCTTTAAAAAGCCCAGCTCCCTTACGATGGTGCATGGTGCTTACAACAGATGGACACAGACCACATGTGGTCTGTGGACAGCAAACAAACAATTCATTAAACCAAAAACATTTTAGGAAACAGGAGGAACTTTCAGTCAGTGAGCATATGTTTATCTTTCCCATTAATCATCTCTTGGTACACTCTCACAAACAGACTGATGCAAGAGACAGGAAATAAAAGGCACACAACACTCATTCTACTGAAACAAAGCAGGCGAGGTGCAATTATAACCCAGTTCCCTCAACACAGCCCTGAAGCCATATAAGCCAGGAGAAGCAAGAATATCATATTCCAAAGAAAGCACGACAGCAAAGCAGGCATCTTTTATGTTCACTTCAGCCAATTAGGTGTCACAGAAAAACACAGATTAAAAGGACAATGCCAAATTCTAGCAATTCACCAGAAAGAAGACATGGAGACCAAAATAACTTAAATTCCTTTTTCTCACTCCCGTGGACTCATCTTCAGATGTAGATTTTCCACAGCTTATCCACCGATTACCTGACACTGGGCCTCAGGTCCCAAAGGGAACCCAGCACCAGGAAGGTTCTGGGTCAGACACAGGACATCTGCAGTAGACAGGGAAGATTCCTGGGGCTACCCCAGTGGTAAGAGCCCTGATTTTCTAGGCTCAGGTAGTAATACTCACCAGTAGAAGGACCTTAGCACGTGAGCACTACTATCTACTCATAAAATAAGATACCTGGAAAAAATTCAAAGTTTTTTGAACTTTCAAGTGCAAAGCCGCAGGCCGTGTGAAAACGCAACTATTAAGACCACTCTGACAGAGGCAAGCAAACTGCTGCTCGGCAGGCTACTGAGGTGTAACAATAAGCTAATATTCTATAGAATTTTTTTGCTTAAAGAATCATTTATATCTGAGATTTGCTTTAAAACACTACAGCCAAAAAACTGCATGGGGAATATACAAAAAAGAAGAAAGGACAGACTATTGCTAACTGTTAAAGATGGGAAATGGGAATATAGGGAGGGAGTCATTTTACCATTCTCTCTACTTTACATACAGTTGAAATTTTCTAAAATGAAAACAAAAAAGGATCATCTGAAAACTTGCAATGAAAGCTCAACATGAAAAAGTGATTGTTTTCGCTTTAAAAAAAAAAAACGTTTCGCTTAAAAAAAAAAAAAATAAGTTTTCAGGTATGTGAAAAGAAACAATGGCCTAAACTTAAGGCTATAAACAAACAATGCTAAACATAAGACACGCTCCACAGAGACTGATAAGGATTAAAAGCTACTCTTACATAGCTATTTACTTTCAGGAAAAAAGGGGGGAAGGGGTTTAGTTCCTAAGTTTAAAAATGGGTGCTACTTAAGGTAAAAGTAAAGATATCAGTATTAGGAAAAAAAATAGTTGAAATCAATGGTCTCTGCAGGATCAACACATCCCCCTGAGCAGCCACTGGACTTACACGATTCCTCCTAGTGTGGCCAGCTAAGGCCTGAATGGCTCAGCCTTTAAAACTTAGAGAAACCAACTCCCATCCCAGGAGGCTTTGCGAGGCAGCGTTTTCGTCTTGGTGGTTCCCCCTTGGCGAGGGCTGTAGGCAGCCATGCCTCCCGGCTGGAATGGCATGATCCTGACGCCGCACTTCCACAAGGACTGGCTGCGGCGCGTGGCCACGTGGTTCAACCAGCCAGCCCAGAAGATCCTCAGAAGCAAGGCCCGGCAAGCACAAGCACGCCGCACTGCCCCGCGCCCTGCATCTGGACCCATGTGGCCCACAGTGAGGTGCCCTACGGTGAGGTACCACAACAAAGTGAGAACTGGCAGGGGTTTCAGCCTGGAAGAGTTGAGGGTGGCTGGCATTTACGAGAAGGTGGCCCAAACCATTGGTATCTCCGTGGACCCCAGGAGACAGAACAAGCCCACCAAGTCTCTGCAGGCCAATGTGCAGCACCTGAAGGAGTACCGATCCAAATTCATCCTCTTCCCCAGGAAGCCCTTTGCCCCCAAGAAGGGAGACAGCTCTGCTGAAGAGCTCAAACTGGCCATGCAGCTAACCGGTCCAGTAATGCCCATCCGGGATGTCTACAAGAAGGAGAAAGCCAGGGCCATCACAGAGCAAGAGAAGAACTTCAAGGTGTTTGCCAGTCTTCAAAAGGCTCGTGCCAATGCTCGGCTCTTTGGTATCTGGGCAAACAGAGCCAAGGAGGCTGGAGAACAGGATGTTGAAAAGAAAAAGTAAAACGCCATTGGGGATTGTTAATAAATCAATAGAGGTGCAAAACAAATTTACAGAAACCAATGTCCTGGATGAGGTTTCATGCACTCACTGCTACTGCTTGGTGTTAAGTCTCCTTTTTAACCTGAGACAGAAACGACTCAAAACAGATTTTCCCATGTTTCCTTTCTCCAAATTCACAAAGATAAAATTTAAAAACACTTCTATCTCCAAAAGAGGTGAATTTTCATCTTTCCAAGGGTAACCTTTTCACCTTTGCCCTCAATCCTGTCCTCTTCTAGACCTTGTATCTTTGATCTCTGCCTAGGTTCTAGGCCCCACACTGGTACTTGATGGCTCCCTTCCTGAGCAGTGGGCCTTGGCAGCTCCATCCAGCATCAACAATCCAGCCCCTTCTGTTCCTTCTCAGCCACTTGGGCTGGATCTGCTGCTCACTGCTGCCCCTAACACCCTCTCAGAGGCAGCCTCCCTTCACTGCCCCTTCCCAAATTGTGGCACTCCTCCATCCCCTTCACTCTCTCTACCTCTTAGCTTCTGTGGCGCTATACTGCCTGTTTTTTTCTCCCATCTCTCAAGATTTTGGTTCTCTTTTTCCTCCCCACTCCCTAACTCCAGTATAAAGAAGAACATTTCCAGGTTCTTCCTGCAGCCTCTCTTCTCTCAGAAAGCACATCCATCTCTACAGCTTCCACCATAACCACATGGAGTGATTCTAGGTCTCTATCTCTCAAGCTCTTTTTCTTCTGGATCAACTAGACGTTTCCACTGATCTCCTTCTAGTACTGCACCCTCCACCTTTATGAAGTCATGCCCCTCCAGTTTTGACTCCAGACTGGATTCTCCTCTTGACTATTCTATTTTGTTATCATGACCACCAATCTCCTAGAAGATAGTCACACCTCTGACTACACCCCTGACACCTATCTCTCCCTAACACATCCAATCGGTTGCCAAACTTTTTTGTCTATTTTTATAAAGATCAGCATTCTGGTTCCTTCTCTCAGAATCTCTTCAATATCTCTGGAATCCCCTGTCTCTCAAGTTCTCCCTTTTCTCATCTATGTAGTCTTTGGAATCAGGAAAACTTAGGCTCAAACTCTACCTCTGCCAATTACCAGCTAAGTGACCCCAGCAATGTTACTTAATCTTTGTGAGCTTCAATTTTCTCATCAGTAAAGAAAAAATAAAACGGATATTACACCAACCTCATGAGGCATCTCTATGTGGATTAAGGATTAAATGTCAAGACTTTAAGTGAATGCCTTAACTCAGAGGGGAGTGATCCTTTTAGGACATAATGTCAGATTATGCTTCTCTGCCACCCCAAATCCTTTGTTGGCTCCCTATCTTTATGGTGGCCTATAAACTCCATACATCCCACTCTGTCACACATACCCTGTCACCCTCTGATAGTCTCCCACCGTTTTCACTCCCCTCACTCTAATCCAACAGTGCTGGGCTCCTTGTATTTCTGCTATACCACCAGCCACGCTCCTGCCTTAGTACCTTTGCACCGTTTTCTCTGCGTGGAATGCTCCTCCCCAAGGTGTTCACATGGCACATTCTCTCTTTGATAAAATATCACCATCTCAGATATGTCTCTCTTGACCACATTTTACTCCTTTCCCTGTTTTATCTTTCTCCTATGGCACTTACCACCTCTGAAATACTATGTATTTTACTTATTTAATGTGTGACTCTATAAAGCTCCATTAGGGCAGGAATCTTACCTTTTGTCTTCTTTTATATCCCCAACATCTAGAACAGTGCCTGGCTCATAGCAGGTGCTCAACATATTTGGTGAATGGAGCAATCAATAAATGTTAACTTCTTTCCTACTTCCATTACTGCCCAGCATGGCTGTATATCATAGATCACTTCTAAAAATCCAACCCTCCACCCAGGATCTACTAGCAATCATCCCCTTTACTACACTCACCCTACTAAGGGGAAAAACACTACCATCATTTGTGAAGGTACATCTATTTTTGAAGGTACATCTATGGCCAGCTGGGCCCCACATCATCAGCAGATAACTTTTATCTGCTTCCCGGTTGGCCTCGGTCCCATTTCTCACAGCAGGTGCTTCAAACCTTAGCTCTTTGTCTCAAAGCTCCTATCTCTCTGCAAATGATTCTTTCCTACATCACAGAGGAAATAAAGAGGGGACAGGGTGTACTCTCTGAAACTTCCTGCTCTTTATCCTCCAAGTTTATACAATTCTAACCTCCTCTTCTCATCTCTATACAAGAACAATGCTTTTACCTTCATATTCATAGATATTTCACATCCATCTCTAGAATCCCCAGGAGTACACCCTGTTTCCAAGGACCTTTGATCCTTCCTTCTGGCTGGCTAGCTCCTCCTCTGGGTCCCACCCCCCACTCTTTTGTATATGCTTTCTTTTTCTCTGAAATGCATCCATTTTAAGTGTACAGTTCAAACAGTCTTAACAAATATATACATCCATGTAATCAATCTTATGATCAATATACAGAAGATATGCATCACCCTCAAACGTTTTCTTGTGCCCCTTTGGACTCAATATCCCAACCCCCAACCCCAGATAATCACTGATAGATTCATTTTGACTGCTTCAAAATTTCACATACAGCTGGTGCCTGACTTCTGTCTATGTGCATAATGCTTCTGAAATCATCCATATTTTTTGTGTTACAGGTCACTTCTTTTTATTTCTGAGTAGTAGTCCACTGTATGGATATACCATAATTTATCCACTTACCTGTCGATGAGCATTTGGGTGGTTTTCAGTTTTGGACTACTGTGAACAAAGCTGCTATGAACATCTGTGTACAAGTCTTTGCATGGACCTGTGTTTTCACTTCTCTTGGGAAAATATCTAGGAGTGGGACAGCTGAATCATAGTTTATGTCTGACTTTATAAGAAACTGTCAAACAGTTCTCTAACATGGTTATACTATTTTACATTCTTACCAGCAATGTCTGAGAATTACCTATGGAGTTTTTACAATGTTTATTCCTAGACTCTTTCTCCAGGAAGCTGACTTCTATAGGAAGAGCCAGGGAATTTGCTTTTCAAACACATGCTAGGTGAATCTGATGCTGGGGAACCACTACTCTACACCCTCTGTATTCCACTTCACCTTCTGCTCCTTCCTCAGCTCCCTGTCCTCTGGCTCCCTACTGTCAGGATAAGATCAAAACTGCTATTGTTACATCCCAGTGACTAAATCGAGCCCAAATCTCTAAATTCTGACAGTGCTCTCCTTTGGAGTCTACAGCCCTAGTCCCACTTCCAAACTGCATATGGGATATTTCAAACCCTCATGCCACATTCCCTAAAACCTATTCCCTCTTTCACATCCCGCAAATTTGGCTGGTTGGCCCCACTTCCATCCCAGTAACACAATCTGGAAACTCAAGAGTTATCCTGGGGGCTGCCGTGGCTCAGCAGGCAGAGCTCTGACCTGCCGTGCTGGAGGTCTGGAGTTCAATCCCTGGTGCCTCCTGCCCATATGCAAATTAAAAAAAAAAAAAGAGTTATCCTGGACTCTCTCCCTTTCCCTTAATTTCATCCCTCCTTCACCCATCCTATCAGATGCTGAGTTTCATAAGATTAGACCTACTAAACATTTCTCAAAATCTGGGTCCTCCTTTCTATCTTTACCACCACCAAAATTAGGCAGCCATCACTCCTCACTGATCTACATATTAGTCTCCTAACCAGATCCTGTCTCTGACCTCTGCTCCCTCAGCTACACATTCTGCCTGCTGCCCAAGACAGTTGATAAAGGCAAACATGCTCATGTTTTTCTCTCAAACAAAATCCTAAAGTGGCCTCTGTCTGTTTACAAAGTATTTCCATCTCTGTGGCCTAAGTCAGAGGTTCCCAAACTTTGTTGGTCTATGGTACCCTTAGTGACTCAGTAATTTTTTCATAGTCCCCTAAGAAATACCTAATGGTTCCACTTATCAAGCTGTTAGGTCCAAAGAACTTAAATATTTAGGTCCTAACAACTTAGTAGCCATTTGAAAAAAGTATATACATCAATTGAAAGAAAAAAATCATTTCATTCTTAAATAACCATAGTTACTTACTAATGGATACGAAAACCTGTTGGGTGCTACACAACTTTCAGCATTATAACCAGATTGGGCATCTCCACCATTGTCACCATTCACACTGACTTTCACGTGGTTTTTGAATTTTATTACAGCAACTGCCACACCCCAACTCTGTAAAGATATGATGTCACTGAAAATAATGTAGCTCAGTCCAATGCTAAAGCTGTAAACTACCTGGAGCTAGCAGTTCATACGGTATTAAGTATCACTTTGTTTCCCTCGAAATTTTAAAAGGAAATGGCAGTGCCCATGAATCCACAGTGGTACTCCAGGCTCCCCAGGCACACAGCTTGGGAACCACAGGCCTAATCAAGGCCCTCCAGAACTTGGGCCCTATTCTTCTCCATGACTCTCTCTCAGTCATGTCTCTTCCCAAAACTCACCCCAAGATTTCATGTTGGTCTCTGTTCACCATTTCCTGCCCCATCTCCATCTATTTAAAGCTGCTTGTCCTTCAGGGTCAGTTTAAATCAGAGACATGCCACAGCACCTGCTATCTTCTTATCGTGCACTTATCATATTTCTCAAGGGAAAGGTACTTAACTACATATGTGTCCTCGCTGGTTCTCAAACACCTGGGGGGACAGGTTGAATTTTAAGCACTTTGAGAGGGGTGGAGACCATGTATTTTATTTATTGTGAAGTATACAGAAAAGTAAATAAAGCTCAGTTACAATCTAACGAATAAACTGAGAGTAAACGCCTGTACAATTGCTGCCCAAAGCTCTATTCTCCTCATACTTAGTAGGTAATAGTGTCTGTGGAATTAAAGGAAATCAATAATTTAAGATATTTAACATTTTATGTTAAACATAATTTTAACATAATAATTTTTTATTATGTTAAATAATAAAAATTTTATCATATAAAATTTTTTCCTAATTGTGCTGGTTCGAAACTGTTATGTACTCCAGAGACACCATGTTCTCTTAATCCTAATCCAATCTTGTGCGGCAGCCTGTTGTTGGGTAGGACCTTTTGACTGGGTTGTTTCCATGGAGATGTGACCCACCAATTGTGGGAAGGACCTTTTGATTCGATGAAGATGTGACTCTGCCCATTCAAGGTAGGTCTTTATTAGTTTACTAGAGTCCTTAAAAGAGTTGATATAGAACAGACACAGACGTTTGAAGATGCAGAAGATGCCAGAAGCCCCAGGAGATGCCAGAAGCTTAGAGAGCTGTTTGAAATCAGAAGCCGAGTGGGAAGGACAGCAGACATTGCCATGTGCCTCCCCATGTGACAGAGAAATCCTGGACAGAGAAAAATCAGCCTTTCTTCTGAGAAGGTATCCTCTTGTTGGGTGCCTTAATTTTGGACATTTTCACCATCTTAGAATTTTAACTTGTAACTTAATAAACCCCCTTCATAAAAGCCAATTCATTTCTGGTATAGTGCATTCTGGCAGCTTTTGCAATCCAAAACATTAATAAAAAGGACTTTTCCCACACAGAAACCTACATAATAAAAACCAAAAAGAGCTGCTTCACATAGTACTGTCTGTTCATTCACATTCAAATTATTTAAACGTATGGATAAAATAATGTGGCATTCAGAACAACAAAGGGAGCTTGGGGGATTGCCATGTATTGATCAAAGCTCGATGAAAATTTCATATCATTCTCTACACTTTTGTGGATGTTAACGTTTTCTAAAATGAAGAAGAAATAAAAATGACAGAAGCTAAACAAACATCTATTTAAGGAAAACCTTTCCAATGGGTTGAAAAGAAAAGTCTATTCTTTCTGCTCGCACCTGTACTACGAATCTTGAGCACCTGATCCTACAATTTCACTGGGTACAGAGGCTGCAGGGTCATCCACAGCAGAAGCATGGAAGACCTTGTCGATGTCGTGACAGCCTTCCTGAAACATAGGCCTATCAAAATTGTGAGGGGCTAAACAGAAAAACGCCTTTGAAGAAGTCAACCAAAATTCAAGTAATTGTTTCAAATTGGGTTGAAGACTGCCAGGCATTCTCTCTAAAGAATTAGCTCTGGGCAGATTTCCTTCTACGTAGGAAGAAATAAGATCCCTTTGATTACAGAGCCACAAGAACAGGTTGCTCATTTGACTGGAGCTCAAGGAACCTTACAAGATCATTGTCTCCTCCAGATGAACATTGATATTTCTGGGACATATGCTTCTCCAGTGGTATCTAGAGGAACACTGGTTTTACTGCCCTCCTCCACCTCACTCTTCTTTCTAAAGCACAACCACCTATCGACCCCCACACACCTGGCAGCAACAACCAGCTTCCCCTCTGACTGAAATCTTCTCCAGGTACAAATGACATCATGGCTCAGTTAAAAATTCTCCAACCCAGCTCCTTCCAAGTCTTCCAGCAAATACAACTGCTTGATCAAGTGTGTCTCTTGGGCCCTGCACATCCAGCAATGATTTGTAATGTTCTGAATTGAACCAAAGGACCCCAAAAGAATTCCCAACTGTTCTATGTTCCTTATGAACTTCCCCATATGCCAAGTATTCAAGGGCTTCTCTCTCTCTCTCTCCTTTCTCTCTCTTCCCATCCTCCTCTCCCCACTCTCCATTGTTCCCTGCTTTCTTTCTTTGTAAAGGAAAAAGTTGACAACCCAACTATTTATAATTATATACTGAGGTTTAACACCCATCTCAAATACAAATGTTGGACGTTATCAGCTTGGTTCTCTGTTAAAGCTATGTGGGATAAAGAACGGAGCTTCTGTTTGTTTTACAGTGTACAAAAATGGGTGGTATAGACCACAGGTGCCACAGGACTTCCTAGGTGAGGGACGTCAGTGAGGGCTTAGAGGACTCAGGGAACAAAGACCTCATAAAGGCTGGCACAGAGTATAGGGATTAGGAGACAACACGAGTGAAGATGCATCATCCCATCTATGGGAAAGAGAATACAGGCTGGACAGGTATGAAATGTTCCTGCTAAGGAACAATACAAAAAAGTTTGGAGAGCAGGAAACGAGACTGAAGAGAAGAAAGTCTTGACACTTTGCAGCATGGTATGGTGGGCACTAAGGACCAACTGGATGGAGGCTTCTGAGAAGAAGAGAACAGTGATTCAAGCCCTCTGGAGGAAGGTTAGATGGGTGAGTGTCAGGGTACAAAGCAAACCAGAAAGGGGAGAAGGAACCTTGTGGGGTAATGAGGGAAGACAGGCCTGAGCCAGTGGGGGCACGGGTGGGTGGAGGAGGGCACACAAAAAACCAGTGGCAGGGGTAGGGCAAGAAGACTTAGAGACTTAGTCCTGACCAGATAAGAGAAGTGAAAAGAAAGGACTAGATTTTAATTCTAGTTGCTAGGTAACAGTGAAACTAGAAAGGTATAGTCTGAATTTGATAAACAACTGCAATTTCCTCAAGAATATGCCTATGGTTCTAATAGTTTATTACAGAAATTACTGGTAGAAACAAAGTCACTCATCTTCCCTTAACCAAAAGCTTAAGTCTCTCAAATATGTTTCATGTGGTTAAGTGACCCAATTAGGGAGTACTTCTCCCCAGTGGCAGCTTATTTTTTCCCTCCAGAGGAAAGATGCTTCATTAATCTAAACCTTAAACTCCCGTTAAAATTGTTAGGACCATATTGTGAAGCGGAAAGTCTCATACATTCCTCAAAATTCAGCTTTCATGAGGAGATAGTTTAAAAATAGACACCTAATCAGAAGCTCCTCAGATCTAAATCTCATCAGAACTAGAAAAGGACATAATGAGTTTTCTTCAGATGTAACCTCTGCAAATCATGAAATGCCATGTTTGACAAAGATGACCATGTGAAAACACCAAAGTAATCTGAAAAACTGCTCACACTACAGGTGGCTGAATTCTATTTTTTACCATCTTCACTTCAGTGGGGTTAATTCAAAGACCTAAACACACACATTGTAGTCAACAGAGAAGGAATTAAAGTGGGGGATAAGACAAATTCAATGCTATGGTCTAAGCCCAAGTGCCTCTCAGGATGCAATAACTTCACAGGATTCATAGTCAAGCTACAGGAGTTCCATCAAATGACACAGACACCCAAAGATGCACAAAAGGACAAAGAACTATGTCACAGCCAAAAAAAAGAGCTTTATCAATGTACTTCAACAACCACAACTGTATTATGATAGATACGGTCAGAGTTGGAATCTATATAGATACTCCATATAGTAATCGCTACTGAAGAGATGCCATATGAAATCATGGCTGTATTACTTGGAAGCAAATCCCACATGTGC
>PVIY010037717.1:0-24452 GCA_004026745.1 Myrmecophaga tridactyla | reverse complement strand
CCATTCTAGGTGGGTCTTGATTACTTTGCTGGAATCCTATAAAAGAGAGATTCTGAGAGAGTAGAATGATGTAGCCACGAGAAGCGGAGAGTCCACCAGCCAGCGACCTTTGGAGATGAGAAAGGAAAATGCCTCCCAGGGAGCTTCATGAAACAGGAAGCCAGGAGAGAAAGCAAGCAGATGATGCCATGTTTGCCACGTGCCTTGCCAGATGAGAGGGAAACTCTGACCGTGTTCATCATGTGCCATCTCACTTGAGAGAGAAACCCTGAACTTCATTGGCTTTCTTGAACCAAGATGTCTTTCCCTGGATACCTTAAATTGTACATTTCTATAGACTTGTTTAATTGGGACATTTTCTCGGCCTTTGAATTATAAACTAGCAATTTATTAAGTTCCCCTTTTTAAAAAGCCGTACCATTTCTGGTATATCGCATCCCAGCGGTTAGCAAACTAGAACAGGCAGGCTCTGGGTCTCCGGTATGGCAGGCGAGAATTTTGCCACTGAGCCACCATTGCACCGCCCAAGTATCCTTTTTCTTTATTTGGCTTTTTCCCTGCTTCTGCAGTCCTTTAACTGTCTTCTGGAGCTTTGAGATAGATGCTTCTGCCAGTTCTTGCTGGTTCAAAGTTTCTGTGGAAAGATGGAGCCCAGAAGCATCTTACTGCACCATCTTGATTTTCTTATATGAATTTTTGACAGAACATAGGTTTTAGCATGAGGCTGGATTTATTTGGAGTTTTCAAAAATTACTACTGAGCCTGGAAACTTCGGGACAATCATAAATGAGTGAGTTGTAGGCATGTGAAAGACAAGATTCTTCTAAGTTCAGTTTATCGGTATTTGGCATTCAGTTGGAGAAACAGGGTCCCACACTTTACCTTAATGATGTTAAATGTGGTTTTTCTTCATACTCTTTTGGGACATCAGTTAGGAAGACACTTATTCTGGACTTGTATCTTTATCCTCTCATGACACCAGAACACCTTTGGCCTAAGTTGCTTATTTATGTGTGGGAAAAGTTGACTTGGCTGTTGGTTATAGGGCTGTGTACACTTATGATTTGTACATATGTTGTATTTGAATGAAATGATCAAAAAACATCAAAGACTGGAGAGAGATTGCCCTCTCTCACTGTGTTTGGAAAATTATGCTAATCATGTTAATACTTTTAGCAGATTTTATGTTCCCTTTGTGGTTTTACCTAGTATGCATTTGGGCAATATTTTATTCTGAGGAATTTGGAGTTTAAAGGCGGGTTGCCTTTTTTTTTAATAGGACAAAAATTATGAATTTATGGAGTTAATTTTAAAGAATTCCTATTAATTTACTGGGTTTAACATACACAGGCCTTATTTGAAAAGATAAGAATATTAGACACTTTAATATACTCAGATTATAGATCTTGCTCAGATGTCATTTGGCAGTAATACCTTACAGAGTTAATGCTATTTTTCTGTTATCTTCAACCTGAAATCATGAGCGGTTTTCCAGGCAAAGTATTCTTGGTCCAATCTAATTCAATAAACATTCAACAAATATTTTAGCCCCTGCTGTTCACGGAGTGTTTTCTGATCAGTGAGCAGAGTGCAGAAGTCCCTTTCTCATGGATCCTTCTGCCAGTGGATCTTGTTTACTAATCACTGGTGTAACCTGGAACGAACTTACGGAATTGGCTTAATGTGAGAAGAGTGGCGAGCTGTAGCTGGAGGAACAAAACACCTGGCTGTGTCCCTGGTACTGGACTTTCTGGAATAAACCTCGAGCTCTTTTGGTGTTTTCGGTGGGATTGTGCTCACCACCTCCGCTGCTCTTGAATCTGTCCTGGAGAGCGCTTGATGCCCTAGACCCAGGTGGATGACCCCCAGCCTCACCCATTAGTAGGCACTAATGCCAGGGGGTTCCCCTGTACACGGAAACTAGTGTGTCCACAGCAGAGGCCGTTTTTATAAGTGTAGGAGTGGAAAGTACCTCACTTCTTCTGGGTTCAAATTACGGCTCACTGGCTCCTTAGCTCCCGTCTAACCTTACGCAAACTACTTTTAACATTTTTAGTCCCTTCTAGATCTGTAAAGTGGCTAATCAATCACAGAAGGTTGTTTTGATGATGAAATGAGGATTTTCTCAAAAGCACCTGAAACATGGAAGATATCTAATAAATGTTAGTTTCCTTCCTTCTCTCTGACCTCTTGAACCAGTCTTTCATTACCCTAGATTTGCCGTGGCTGGCTACAAGTGCCACTTCCAACTCTGCTGCTGTTTGTCTTTCTAATTTGATTTGAAATCAAACTTCATTATATCTTTGCCCAAAATCATGAACTGGCTTCTTAGTTCTACCTGAATGAGATAAGTAACTCCCACTTAGCTTTCAAACCCTTCCTTATTCTCACAACCTCCCAATCTGTGAAGCCTTGTTGTAGTAGTTTGTTCTAGCATGCCTGCATCTGCCACTGTCCCACAAGATGCACTCTTTACACCAGCTCCTAGCTAGCCTAGTTTGCCCTCTCTTCTTCTGTCCCCTTTCTCGACCTGCCCCTCCCTCCTTCTGCCCCAGCTTAAATCTCTTCTTCTTAAGTTTTCCATGGTTACCCCCATCCTGTACTTTACCATGTAGTTTAGTCCTAAATAGCGCTTGATATAGTTGGTGCTTTCTTTGTTAATTAACTTTCTCCAAATAGTGTGTGACATTTTAAGAGCTGTGTTTGATACTTGTACAGGTTCCCATGGTAAGAGGTAGGCACTTAATAAATACCTGTTGCTTAAGTGAAATTGTCTCTGAGATGTGTAGAGATTTGCCCCTGAGGAATTTGAGAACAAAATAACTCTGCTTTTCTCTTTGAAAAGACCTCTTGAATCAATGTGTTTAATATTCTCCCCTTTTGTAAAAGTTGTGCTAATTTTTGAAGACTTAGAAGAGGAAAAAATATTCACAAATCTATTATCCATAACAGGTTTTGTAATCATTTTTAATGATAAAAGCATGCTTTTAAACATTATGCTTTGTTTACCATTGAAGGGCTGTTATGTGTTCCACTGCCGTATAGGCATTTTCATTTGCAGTCTCATTTTATATGAACTTCCAAAAAATACTGTGAAACTGGATAAATTTGTTATGAGAATTAAAAAAATCTTTTTCTTTAAACAACTTCCTTATTCTTTGAAATGACTGATTTAAAAATATCATTTTACTTGTGCTGTAAAAGCTTTGTGAAATTATCATTACTATAACTTAGAATTTCAAGTTCAGAAAAGATATGTATTCCAGTAATGCACAGAGCACGATGCTAGGTGCTTTGAGGGATATGAGGTTGAATGATTGCTTTGTTCAGTCCTTTCCTAAGTTCAAGGAATTAATAGTCCAGCATGTAAAGGTGGCTGTGGAGAGGACAAGGGAAGTAGCCATGGAGTGAGGGGTTGCTTGGAGGTTGGTGTCATGATCTTCCTTGCTGATGTAATGACACTCTGCCTTGCCCTGCAGTAGTGATGCGGTTTCCGTGCTCTTGTCTCTCAGGTTGGCTTGTCTTGGGAGCCGTAAGGGATTGCTTGTCCCGAGCGACGGGTAACCGCTGACATCCGCCATGTCCTCGAGGCCTTTGGAAAGTCCACCTCCTTACAGACCTGATGAATTGTAAGTAAATACTTCTTTAGGATTAAAATTTTTTTTGAATTGTATCACATGTGAAAAAAAAGATATATATATAGCTTAAACTTTCATTTGTTAAGTATTTAAGTTTAAATTACACTAAAAGGTAAAAAGTGACAGCTGTTTTCCTCTCACCTTTTGACACCATGGCCGTTTCCTTCTGTAGAAGCCACTGTTGTCACCAGTTTCTTAAGTTTCCCTCAAGAGACAGTCTAAGATGAGTGAAAAAAAAGATAAAAAAATAAATAATAGGCTGGAGAGAGAAAGGGTAAAAATTGGGTAGCTTGAAATAAGATGGGTCAATGAGAGGGTGGGGTATGGGAGGTATGAGTTCTTTTTTTTTTTCTTTTTATTTCTTTTTCTGGAGTGATGCAACTTTTCTGAAAATGTTCCTGGTGAAGAATACACAGCTATGTGATGATACTGTGAACCACTGATTGTATAATATAGTTGGACTTTACATGTGTGCATATTTCTCAATAAAAATATTTTTAGAAAGAGATAGTTTAGTCTTAAATCTGCATGTATATTGGGGGGCACGGGTGGTTCAGCGGTTAGAATGTCCACCTTTCATGTGGGAGACCCGCGTTCGACTCCTGGACCAAGCACTGCCACCCCCCCAAAAAAAGAAATTTGCGTATATATTTGGTCCTTTTGTTTTTTAGTCCTTTTTGTTTTTCACAAATGATGTGAAGCTTCTATATTAATTCCTTGCTTAGATGGTTGGCAACATGTTGCCAATTTTTTTCATAAGGCTTTATTGAATACAGTTCAGTCTACAGTTCAGTGGTTTTTAGTATATTCGGTTGTACAACCATCATCATCATAATTTTAGAACATTTTTGTCACCCATTGACAGTCACTACCCACTTCTCCCCAGCCCTAAGTAACCTCTCATCTGTTTTCTAATACGTGTGACTGACTATTCTGGGCGTTTCACATAAATAGAATCATACAGTATATGTTCTTTTGTGACTGGCATCTTCCACTTAGGATATTGTTTCCATATTGTCGACTTTAAGCATGACTCCTGCCACTATGTAAAATAAGAGGCAAAGTTGAGGGTTCTTAGATTCTTTGGTCACTTGGGGATTTGACCATAAATTTTAAAATTTATGATTTGCTACCAAGCATTGATAGAGATTACCTTCTTTAAATGGCTTTTAAGCGTTGTGTGACTGTGGTGGGGGGTGTTCCTGCTGTGCCATATCCTTAGTGAATCATCAACACGGTCGTGTTTCATTGTTTGTGACACCGCGGTTCTGCAAATGCTGGAGAGTAAATATATTGAGCACCGATACTGATTTTATGTGCTTTTTTTGAAACAAGGTGATACATAACATGCATATAGAAAAGGTCACCAGACACATGGATGATAGGATTGAAGGCAAAGTAAATAAACCACACAGCCATCGCCCAGGTCAACATGCAGAGCACCCCAAAAGCATGTGTCCTCTGCGTGTCCTCTCCTTGTCCTCAGGAGACCACTGTCCTGACATAGTCATCACTTACTTGCTTTTCTTTATTATTTTACCACTTTGTAAATTCTAAACAATACAGATTAGTTTTGCTTGTTTTAATACTTCATAAAAACATGTAATGATGCTGCTATAATATATCTTGTTTTTTTCAGCATTGTTTATAACGTTTATCCACACTGTAGAAATATAATGCAAGTAATATATGTAATTTTACATTTTTAAGCTGCGTTTAAAATAAAAGGCAAAATGAATTTTTATAATATATTTCATTTAACCTACCATATCCCAAATATTATCATTTCAACATGTATCATTTCAGTGATACATAAGTTATTCATGAGATACCTTACATTCTTTTTTTCACACTAAGTCTTTGAAATTTGGTATGTATTTTGCATTTACAGCATACCTTATTTGGGGCTAGCCATATTTCAAGTACTTAATAATCACATGTGGCTAATAGTTTTTGTATCGGACAGTGCAGTTCTATAATACTGTATTGTATGGATGTAGCACAGCTTATTTAACCATTGCACTGTAAATGGATATTTGAATTGTTTCAGTTTTGGGATTATCATAAATAATGCTGCAGTGAGAGCTTATACTGTTGATGGGAGTATGGTACAATCACTTCAGAAGACAGTTTGACATTGTCTAGTAGAGCTGAAGATATAAAATCTCTGACCCAGAAATTCTTCTCCTGGGTAGATACCCTAGAAAATAAGTCCTTGTGTGTAATCAGAATACGTGTTTAAGGTTGGCAGAGCTACTTTTCATGACAGCTTCAAATGGAGATAACCCAAATGTCCAAGTAGAATGAGTTGTGGAATTTTCATACCTGACATTTTCAAAGACCATCTTAACAGTTTTCTTGTCAATTTCCCCATTTCCTTTTCATTCTCATGTATTCAGGTAATTTCATTGAATTCTTGTGTTTAGTAGCACCAGGTGGTAAGATGCCTTTCTTTGGAATGAGGAAGACATGTGGAAATAATGGTAAAAAACAGAAGGAATCAGGTCACTTCAGGAGTTGAATTTTACCTTCAGTGTGTCTGCCGCCAGTAATCTGTTTATGATTAAGTAACTGGAGTTTGCAAAGTGTTTTTGCAAAGGAGATTCAATATTCAATTAGGCATACTTGTTACTCTTAGCTCTTACCATACTCACACCCTATTACATAATCATGTAGTCATGTCTTTACTAGCCTACTGCCCTGACAGAGACTAGACGTTGTGATGGGCCCAGAGTGAGTCTTGTGTTCCCAGTACCTAGCATGGTACACAGCACATGTCAGCTTGGCAACACCAGTAAAGTGTACATCAGTATTTCAGGGAGGGGTTGTATGTCATTATTTTTTATTAACATGACCCTGGGTAGGTCAGGGTATGTGTCATATCTGAATGCACCGGCCTTGAGTCACACAGATAAAAGGATTGAAACCATAATTCTAAACTGTCTGATCCCAGCCTCCAGAGATGTGATTTAACTAATAAAGAGTGCTTGATCTGAGAATTTTATGTATCACCAGATGATTATAATATGCAGCAAAACTTTAGAACTTTTGCTCTGTAGAGTGCTAAGGCAGTGGTTCTCAAAGTTTAGTTCCCAGACCGG
The DNA here is from genome assembly GCA_004026745.1 of Myrmecophaga tridactyla. Classification (NCBI taxonomy): domain Eukaryota; kingdom Metazoa; phylum Chordata; class Mammalia; order Pilosa; family Myrmecophagidae; genus Myrmecophaga; species Myrmecophaga tridactyla. Next base: position 17,713 of record PVIY010037717.1, on the reverse strand, counting down.
CAGCATCAGCATCACGTGGAAACTTGCTTGACCTTGGACCTGCAGAATCAGAAACTCCCGTGAGTGTGGGGCCCAGCAGTCTGTTTTCATAAGCAGCGTAGGTGGTTCTGATGCACGGTGTCCTGAGGGTTCAGTGGGGCAGAACTAATAATAGTTTCATTGACCAATGGTTTGTTTAAATTATTCTAAGAGCTTGATGTGTTCTCTTTGCTTAAAACCACCAAAAAGTACTAACTGGTCTTATTTTCATATGCATTTCAGCAAACCAAACCATTATGCACCAAGCAATGACATATATGGTGGAGAGATGCACGTTCGACCAATGCTCTCTCAGCCAGCGTATTCCTTCTACCCGGAAGATGAAATTCTTCACTTCTACAAATGGACCTCTCCTCCAGGAGTGATTCGGATTCTGTCAATGCTCATTATCGTGGTGTGCATTGCCATATTTGCCTGTGTTGCCTCCACACTTGCCTGGGACAGAGGCTATGGAACTGCCTTCATGGGAAGTGGTGCAGGCTACCCATATATTGGAAGTGGCTTTGGTGGCTTTGGAAGTAACTATGGCTATGGTTATGGGTACGGTTACGGTTATGGAGCAGGCTACACAGACCCAAGAGCGGCAAAGGGCTTCCTATTGACTATGGCTGCTTTTTGTTTCATTGCAGCATTGGTGATATTTGTTACCAGCGTTATAAGATCTGACATATCCAGAACAAGAAGGTATTACTTGACTGTAATAATAGTGAGTGCTGTTCTGGGCATTATGGTGTTTATTGCCACAATAGTATATATAATGGGAGTCAACCCAACAGCTCAGGCTTCTGGATCTATGTTTGGTTCTCAAATTTATGCTCTTTGCAACCAGTTTTCTACACCTGCAGCTACTGGACTGTACGTGGATCAATACCTGTATCACTTCTGTGTGGTGGATCCCCAGGAGGTATGAGTAGTGGTTTTTTTCCTCTCCCCTCCTTTTCCTTACGTCAGACACTCTCAATTCAGGATGCCCAATAGAACCACTTGGAGAATGTTAAAAAATATTGATGCCAAGGCCACACTTCTGACCAATTACATCAGTATTTGGGGGAGGGGTTGGGTGTTAATATTTTTTATGAACACTGGTTAAGATGTAATTCATTTACCACTTAACTTACCAATTTAATTTACAGTTCAGTGCTTTTTAATATATTCACAGCATTGTGCAACCATCACCACAACACATTTTAGAACATTTTTATCATCCCAAATAGAAACTTCCATTAGCAGCAGAAGAAGCAAAACTTCCTTTTCCCTTCTCTGAGCCCAAGGCAGCACTAACCTACTTTCTGTGTCCATGAATTTGCCTTTTCTGGGTGTTTCATATAAATAGAATCATACAATTTGTGGTCTTTTATAAATAACTTATTTTACTTAGGATAGTGTTTTCAAAATTCATCCATTTATCTTAGGTATCAGTACTTTATTCCTGAATAAAATTCCATCTTATGGATATACCAAATTTTATTTATCCATTCATCCGTTGATGGACATTTGGTTGTTTCTACTTTGGTTCTTATGAACGATGCTATGAACATTCATGTATAGTTTTGCTTTTTTTTTGGCATGGGCGGGCACCAGGAATCTAACCCAGGCCTCCAGCATGGCAGGAGAGAACTCTGCCAATGAGCCACTGTCACACCAACCTCATGTATAGTTTTAATGTGGACAGATGGGTATATATTTACATGTGGAATTGCTGGGTGTTTTAGTTTCCTAGGCTGCTGAAAGCAGATACCGTAAAATGAGTTGGTTTTTAACAATGGAATTTATTAGCTTACAGTTTTGAGGCTGAGAAAAATGTCCAAGTCAAGGTATCATCAAGGTATCATCTTTTTTCCCAAAAAACATCTGCCATCCATCCTTGGGTCCACTGCCACATGGCAGGGGACATGGTGATATCTGCTGGTCTCACTTCTCTTCTGGGTTCGTTACTTTAAGCTTCTTGCTCTATTGCTTTCTCTTTCTCTCTCTCTCTCTTTTGCTGTTTAAAGGACTCCGTAAAAGGAATTAAGACCTATCTTAAGTGAGGTGGGTCACATCTTCGCTGAAGTAGCCTCCTCAAAAGAGTCCACTTACGATGGGTCCACACCCACAGGAATGGATTAACTTTAAGAGCATGCTTTTCTGGGGTACATACAGTTTCAAACCACTGCACTGGGTCTTGTGGTAAATCTGTTTAACATTTTGATAAACTGTCAAACTGTTTCCCAGTGACTATACCACTTTATAGTCCCACCATAAATATTTGAGGATTCCAATTTCTCCTCATTCTCTCCAACACTTGTTATTGTCTGTTTGATTATAAACATGCTGGTGAGTATGCAGTGGTGGGTCATTGTGATTTTGTTTTGCATTTCCTTAATGTCTAGTGATGCTGTTTTTCATGTGCTTGTTGACCACTTGTATATCTTCTTTGGAGAAATTTCTATTGAGATCCTTTGCCCACTTTTTAATTGGGCTCTTTGTCTTTTTTTTTTTATAATTGAGTTGTAAGAATTCTTTACATAACTAAATATAAGTCCCCTATCAAATATATGGTTTGCAAATATTTTCCCTCATTCTTCAGGTTCTTTTTTTCACTTTCTTAATGACGTGCTTTATATAAAAGTTTTTAAATTTGATGATGTTTAGTTTAACTTTTATTTTGTTATCTGTGCTTCTGGTGTCATATCTAAGAAGGCTTTGCCTAATTCAAGGTCACAGATTTTATTCCTTATTTTTTTTTTTGAAGAGTTTTATAATTTTATCTCTTATAGTTAAGTCCTCCTCCATTTTAAGTTAATTTTGGGTGTAGTGTAAGGAAAGTAGCCAGCATTCTTTTGCATCTCAATATGTGGTTGTCACAGCATCATTTGTTGAACGGACTATTCTTTTTCCCCAAATGAATGGCTTTTGTGCCCTTGTCCAAAATCAGTTGACCATAAATGTGAGGGTTTATTTCTAGACTCTCCGTCCTATTCCACTGATCTATATTGATTGCTTGATTACTTTTATCTTTGAAGTTAGTGATGTATATGGATTACTTGGGAAGAGTGGTTCTTCCAACTTTGTTCTTTTTCAAGAAATTGTTTTGGCTATTCAGGAACATGTGCATGTTCGTATGAATTTTAGGATCCACTTGTCAATTTCTGCAAAAAAAGCCAGTTGGGAATTTGAACAGTTGCATTGTTTCTATGAATCGATTTATGGAGCGCTGCTGTCTTAACAATATTAAATCTTCCTATTAATGAACATAGGATACCTTTCCATTTATTCATGTCTTCTTTAAATTCTTTCAAAAGTATTTTGTAGTTTTCAGAGTGGATGTCAGTATTTTTAAAAGCTATCCAGTGATTCAAATGTTCAGGCATGGAGGAGAGCTCTGCCATCTGTAACTGTGGTCACTTAATTATAGTAACAAAGACGTTTCTGGATTACTAATCTTATATTCCTTGGAATTTTTTTTCCTTACAGTGACTCAGGAATTCCCATTCTTTTACTTGCATGACTTAGTCCTTTTTCAGTAAAAAGGTTAGTTCTTTTTCAGTAAGGACGCTTATTTTGAAGACTGAAATATTTTCCCTGCAAATGTAGATTTTCAGAGGGGTTGTTGCCATTTAAGATGTATCTTTGGGGCTAAGGATTGGTATTCCTATTTTACTCATCCTCTATCCCTCTCAGTCCACTGACCACCTCAAACCTGTTTTCTTTGCAAAAGGATGTCACTGTCAGACAGCTGAAAGGAGAGCCTTTGCTGCACATCCAGGGCAGCAACCTGGTACCTGCCTCTACTTCAAGTTCAGGTCGAAATAGCACTTAATTCCTATCAGACATTGGAAGAAATGTCACAGGGTCCTTTCTAGTAAGTGTTCGAGAGACTCCTAAAACAAACCTGCCAGAGCAAATGCGTCATCAGTCCATTTGCTTTAATTTATAGTTTGATCAGCTCCATATCTTCATAATTTATGGTAAAGCAGATGCTTTTTGAACTGAAATTTATTTTCAGGGTAAAGGTTTGCCAAACATATATTTTGAACATGATTATTAAGCATGACTGGTAATTTTTTTCAAACCCTTTAAAGGTATACCAATGTTTGAGATCATTATTGTCTGTTCTCATCTGTCAATAAAAATATGGCCCTTAAGTGTACAGGCTTTGGATCCCTGAAATAGGGATGGTGATAGCAAGCATAGTCTGAGGATTCAGTCAGCAGTCTGTGCATGTATTTTGCTGGCCTTAGCCCAATAATTGCAGGTTAAGTTTTATGATATTTCTAAAGGGTAATAGTTTGCTTCAATTTTATGTCAATTAAGTCACAAATATTTAGTAGGAACTTAGATGATGTGGGTTTTAGTAATTTGTAGAGTGGATTGTGATAAATAAGCAATTAAAAAACTAATCATGTCAATATCTTTAATTCCCCTTTTAGGCCATTGCCATTGTACTGGGGTTCGTACTTATTGTGGCTTTTGCTTTAATAATTTTCTTTGCTGTGAAAACTCGAAGAAAGATGAGCCGGTATGACAAGTCAAATATTTTGTGGGACAAGGAACACATCTTTGAGGAGCAGCCACCCAACGTCGAAGAGTGGGTGAGTGTAAAAAGTATCAATGAACTTCCAATCTTTTATTAAATCCCAAGGTTACTGTCTCTAACCTTAAGTTTTATTGCTTTATAAAACCTTGTTCAGAAGTATTGTCTATGTGTGTTGCAAAAGTTGTTGCTTCATTTTTTTTAACTTCTTTTATTGTATAATATAACATACATACAAAGCAGTGAAATAAAAAAGCAATGGTTTTCACTCTTCAACAAATAGTTACAGTACAGATCCCAGAGTTTGTCATGGGCTACCATATGATCCTCTCATATTTTTCCTTCTAGCTGCTCCAGAATATAGGAGGCTAGAGGGCGTAAATGTTTTTTTATCATTGCAATCAACTTTTTTTCCTTCTTTTTTTTGTGAAAAATAACATATATACAAAAAAGCTATAAATTTCAAAGCACAGCACCACAATTAGTTGTAGAACATATTTCAGAGTTTGACATGGTTTACAATTTCCCAACTTTAGGTTTTACTTCTAGCTGCTCTAAAATACTGGAGCATTCCTGTTCATTTGTTAAATCATATCTTTTCTGTATAACTCCACCATTACCTTTGATCTTTCCATCACTCTCTTAAGGGGTGTTTGGGTTATGGCAGTTCTAAATTTTTAATATTGGAAGGGTCTGTCACTAATATGGAGTAGGGAGATGGAACTGTCTGGGTTTCAGGATTTATCTGGACCAGGGACCCTCTGGAGGTTGTAGGTGTCTGGAAAGTTACTCTAGTGCGTGGAACCCTTGTGAAATCTTATATATTGCCCTTATATATATATCTTGAGGATTGTGTTGCCTCATTTTACTCAGAATTTTGAAAGGGTGGGATAATTGTTAAGACTTTCACCATGAGGTAAATACCAGATTTCCATTCCCAAGGGGTGAATCTAGGCACTGAAAGGAAAAGGCTTGTAAAGGAGCGATGCAGAAAGGTCTTGGCCTTTGCAAAACAAAAACAACCGTTTCTGCTCTCCCCCTTTGTTTTTCCCTTTGCTGTTTTGGAGGGAAACACTGTTTGCCTGCGTGCTGTGATGCTGGCTTTGTTCAGGATTTGCAGGAATGGGAGCAGGAGGCAGTACCTCTGTAATTCCCTCCGCATTTACATACGAAATACATCAGTGAGGCAGAGAAAGGCAGAGCCATTTCCTCCTTTGTTAATTATATCGGTAGGTGACTTCCTCTAGGATGACTTGATTTGTGACTGCCTAGAAGGCCCCTCTCTCAAAAGGTAAACTGTCTTGAGAAGTATTTGGAATGAAATTTTGTTTCTCAAAAATACTATTAGGATGTTGTTGTAAGCATCCTCAGAAACCGCTACCACAGGATTCTTTGAGCAGGTTGATTTCATGCCATGAGGAGTAGATGAGTCCACTGGACGTAGATTCTAAAGTAGATTGGCGTGGGTCAGTGGGAGTGCGGTGGGGAGGGCTAAGGGCAGGGTGTGAGGGCATAAAGGCCTTGATGGTCTTGCAGTCTCCTTTAGCTTTAGCATCCAATAAGCCTGGTTTTTTTTTTATTTTAATACATTTAGAAATATGTATAATTTTTTTCTAGTTAGTTAAGGAACAAAATCAATGGCAGTATTAAGTACAAGCATTACCCTCCCCTCTACGTGGGACATGACATCCAGGGGTGTGAGTATTCCTGGCAATATGAGACACCATCCCCAGAAATCAGCCTGGCCTGGCACCGTGGGATCAGCAATGCCTTCCTGTCCAAATGGGGGAAAGAAGTGTAACAAAATGAGGTATCATGGCTGAGAGAGTTCGAATGGAGTCGAGAGGCTATTCTGGAGGCTGCTCTCAATGTAAGCTTCAGCTAGCTATTGCTAATTGCCACCGTTTTCCAACCCCCAAACAACATTATTCCTGTAAACACTAAAGAACATGCAGGGCTCTATCTGAGATCCTACAGAAGTTGCACACACTAAGTTTACTTTTCAGAACTTAACACCAACAGATGGTTCCTAAAATAGATAAGTCCTGAAACCCAGAAGTGCCAGTATCTCCAAGAACATCAACCAGTTCCATCCTCCATCCCATATTGTTGACACCCCTTTTCAACATGAAAAAAGTTAGAATGGACATAACCCAAATATCCCTAAGGATTGGGAGTAGTAGTTATAATAGGGAAGTTAGGATTTAATAAATAAGTGTGAATACTGAATTATTACATTGATATTTCTTTTTAGACTCCAGAGTTTTGGAGCAGCTAGAAATTGTGGAGCTGTGAAATTATGGAACTGTAACCCATACCAAACTTTGAAATGTATTCTATAACTGCTTGTTAAAATGTACTTTGAAATTCATTGCTTTTTTGTATATTTGTTATATTTCCCATTAAAAAATGTTAAAAGAAAATAGATGCAGTATTTACAAAGCTGGAAGGGGTGAGGCGTGTCTGGCAGTGAGATAGATTCCGATTTTGTTCTCCTGCCTTCTAGTTGAGACCCTTGTTCTTTATTCCCTGTCCCCCTCCCCTTTGCCCTCTCCCTTTCCCCCCTATTTCCCTTCCTAAGATTTATAAGGTATGAAGGCATTAGAGTATGCTTTCTTTCACCCTTCAGCTCCAGGCAAAGTCACCTGTAGATGGAATAGGGCAGTCTGTTGTGAGCTGTGAAGTAAATGTTTCGCTGAGAGTTTCTGGGTGTGTCAGTTTTCACTGGCTGTTGAATTTGTTTACTTAAGGTTTCGAGAGCCTAGGAAAAATCTGACTCAAGGGAGACACTGCCAGTAGTATGAGTCCCAGCGAACTTTGGCCTGTCATCTAATTTTACTGTCATGGAAGTTTAATCAGTTTTAGGTGCTTTTGGTAATTGGGGGCAAGATAGCCCTAACAACTTAGCAGAGGTGGTGATGAGGATTAAGCTGAAAGGATTACTTGCCTTGGAAATGGTATTGTTCTTATAAATCCTCCTCACTGACTTCCTTGGAACTTGACAGCCAATAGGGGGGTTTCACCTGTACTTCTGTTCTCTCTCTAGTAATAAACAAAACTGTTTTCATTGTATGGAACTTAATAAAGAATAATCTGATAAGTAGTAAATATATGATTTTGACTAATGTTTTATATGTTGTAATCACATGCAACTTTCTCAGTTCTTTTCCCCGTCCCCTTAATTTGTCCAACTGAAATGCCCGAGGAATTTAGGCTCTTTGAAATAAGCTATTTGGTAGTGGTGTTAGCCACAGGCATTTGGTTTTTCCTTCCTTTCTCCATTCCCCTGCCGAAGTTCACTTTGTTGGACACATGTTCTCATTCTTCTCTTTCCTCAGTTTACGTGAACAACCAGATGTAGTGAATTACCCTTTTTTTCTCGGCTCGAATGCACTGTTCTGCTCAAATCAGTGTCATTCTGATAATGAGCAATGAAAAAAGTGGCTGCAGAAGTAGAAATGTTCGACTTTGCTTCTGAAGTGGGTTAGTGATGTTTTTCCTTTTGGTCATTAGAGATTTTTACTTTATTTTATTAAAATATTTTTATTGAGGTATCTTCACACACCATACAGTCCATCCAAAGCATAAAATCAGTGGCTCACGATATGTATGTGCTAAGTGAAGATTATAATTTTGGTTCTTCTAATTATATAAGGAAGAAATTCCCCCTGTTGCTGATACCGGGTTGTTTTAGGGTAAGAAGAAAGAAGTTACTAACATAACAATTAATTAGATACTCAATATTAGTTTACTCTTTTTTTTACATAATATGAACATTCTTTTTTTTCATCATATACTTGTATGTTCATCATTATGATCATTTCTTAGAACATTTGCATCAATTCAGAAAAAGAAATAAAAAGAAAACAGAAAAAATATTCACGCATACCATACCCCTTACCCCTCCTTTTCATTGATCACTAGCATTTCAATCTACTAAATTTATTTTAATGTTTGTTCCCCCTATTATTTATTTCTTTTTAATCCATATGTTTTACTCATCTGTCCATAAGGTAGATAAAAGAAGCATCAGACACAAGGTTTTCACAACCACACAGTCACATTGTGAAAGCTATATCATTGTACAATCATCTTCAAGAAACATGGCTACTGGAACACAGCTCTACATTTTCAGGCACTTCCCTCCAGCCTCTCTGTTATGCCTGAACTAAAAAGGGGATATCTGGTTAATGCATAAGAGTAACTTCCAGGATAACCTCTCGATTCTGTTTGAAATCTCTTAGCCATTGACACTTTATTTTGTCTCATTTCGCTCTTCCTCCTTTTGGTTGAGAAGGTTTTCTCAATCCCTTGATGCTGAGTCTCAGCTCATTCTAGGATTTCTGTCCCACATTGCCAGGAAGGTCCACATCCCTGGGAGTCATGTCCCACATAGACGGGGGAGGGTGGTGAGTTTGCTTGTTGTGTTGGCTGAGAGAGGCCACATCAATATTAGTTTACTCTTACCCTGCAAATTGGGTATGTCTGTAAATTCATTATCTTATTAAATCATGCTTTGTTTTTAGATTTTTATGTATTCAACATAAAATCTCCCAATTTATCCACTTTCAAGTATACAGTTGATTGGTATTAACTACATTCACAGTGCTGTGCTGCCATCACTGCTGCATATTACCAGGACGTGTCCATCATTCCGAACAGACATTCCTCACTTACTCAGCATCAGCTCCCCATTCCCCGCTTCATCCGGCCTTGGACTTTTGACATTTTTAGGGTCCCTGTCCCCAGAGCAGAGGCATCTCAGAAGCTGAGCCTTCAGAGTTTGAAATGAGTTTTGACCCTTTTATAGTATCTGTGAGAAAACTTGAAAATTTCTTATTTCCTGTTCTTGAATCCCCAGCACCATATTTCTACTGCCTTCCTAGGGATTTTTAGGTTTTTTTTTTTCCCCTCCCCTTTCCAGGTACCTTGTCCTTTGTGGAATAAACAGGGTATTTTTTGATTGTTAACCTGGTCCTGTGTACTCAGTTATTCACTTGTTTGTATCAACATTGTTTTATTGTAAATGTTTTAAGATTCTTATTTAAATATGCAGATCTTTATTTTTTCTCTCATTCCTCAACTCTAGATCTTACTGTTTTTTCTGAATTAAAAACAAAATATTCTATCTGATTTTAAATGTAAAAGATTTTGAAAATACGGCGAAGTATAAAGAAAATTCTGCAACCGTCAGTTGCCATTTTGTGTGTATTTCTTTAATCTTTTTTTCTCTGCTTCTTATTCTGTATCAGAATTAAGGTCATACCCCATCAGTGTAACATCTTGCCTTTTCTGACTTAACGTTACATTATGAGCATTTCATCATGTTATTAAATGTTCCTCAACATTTAAAAAAAAATTTTTATTGAGAAATTTTCACACACAGACATTCCATATGTGGTGTACAGTCAATGGCTCACAGTATTACATAGTTGTGTATTCATCACCATAATCATTTTTCAGAACACTTACATCACTCCGGAAAAAGAAATATAAAGAAAAAAGAAAAAACTCATTGTTCTAGTTTGCTAGCTGCCGGAATGCAATATACCAGAAACGGAATGGCTTTTAAAAAAGGGAATTTAATGAGTTGCTAGTTTACAGTTCTAAGGCCGAGAAAATGTCCCAATTAAAACAAGTCTATAGAAGTGACCAATCAAAGGCATCCAGGGAAAGATACCTTGGTTCAAGAAGGCCGATGAAGTTCAGGGTTTCTCTCTCAAGTGAGAAGGCACATGGCGAACACTGTCAGGGCTTCTCTCTCGGCTGGAAGGGCACATGGCGAATACGGCATCATCTGCTAACTTTCTCTCCTGGCTTCTGGTTTCAGGAAGCTCCCCGGGAGGCGTCTTCCTTCTTTATCTCCAAAGGTCACTGGCTGGTGGACTTTCTGCTTTGTAGTGCCACTCTCTCTGAATCTCTCATTCTCCAAAATGTTTCCTCTTTTATAGGACTTCAGAAACTAATCAAGACCCACTCAAATGGGTGGAGACATATCATTCCCTAATCCAGTTTAACAACCATTCTTAACTAAATCACATCAACCAGGGAGATGATCTCATTAGTTTCAAACATACAGCATTGAGTAGAGATTATTCTACCTTTATGAAATTTATATTAAAACATGGCTTTTCTTAGGGGGCATACTTCCTTTCAAACCAGGACACTCATGTATACCATACACCTTACCCCTCCTTCTCATTGACCGCTTGTATTTCCATCTGCCCCATTTATTTTGCCCTTTGTCCCCCCTATTATTTATTTATATTTTTAGCCATATATTTTTACTCATCTGTCCATACCCTGGATAAAAGGAGCATCAGACACAAGGTTTTCATGATCACACAATAGCCTTCAAGAATCAAGACTATTCAAACACAGCTCAACAGTTTCAGGTATTTCCCTCTAATCATTCAAATACTCCATAAACTAAAAAGGAATGTCAGTATAGTGCATAAGAATAACTTCCAGGGTAATCTCTCGACTCTGTTTAAAATCTCTCAGCCACTGAAACTTTATTTTGTCTCATTTCTCTCTTCTCCCTTTTAGTCAAGAAAGCTTTCTCAATCCCTTGATGCCAGGTCCCAGCTTGTCCCAGGATTTCTGTCCCATGTTGCCAGGGAGATTTACACCCCTGGGAGTCATGTCCCAGGTAGGGGAGAGGCAGTACATTTACCTGCTGAGTTGGCTTAGAGAGAGAGGCCACATCTGAGCAACACAATTGTGGGGGGTGACTGTTAGGAGGCTTAATTTTATGTAGGCTTAGCTTATCCTATGCAGAAATAAGTTTCATAGGAGCAGACCCCAAGATCGAGGGCGTGGCCTGTTGATTTGGTTGTTCTTGCTGCTTATGAGAGTATCAGAAATTCTCTAAATTGAGAATGATAGAGGGAGGAGGCCTGGGGGCACAAATGAAATCAGAAGTTAAGATAGACGATAATTTAGGAATGCCTAGAGTGTGTAATGATAGTGACTAAATGTACAAATTTAAAAATGTTTTTGCATGAGGAAGAATAAAGGAATGTCAGTACTGCAGGGTGTTGAAAATAAATGGTAATTAATATGTTAAAACTTTAACTTATGTGTGAGACTAAAGCAAAAAATGATTATTTGTTACAAAATTTATATTTTATCTAGTACATTTATTTCCTAATAATAACTTCTGTGGACAGCTTAATTGAACACCATGTAAGTATATGGAACCTTGAGTAGGGCATGTGATTTTGTAGGTTTGTCCAGAGTGATGCCCTGATAAATCCCAGAGTGATTTGAACAGTGAATAAAAAAGTAATTGCAAAGCCCCCTTGGGGGAATGGTGAGAAAGGGGGAAAACTCAACTTCCCCATGTGAAGAATTCTTGATATTCTGACAAGCAGTAGGGACAACCAAAGCAATATGTGGAGCCCTCAATCTGGGGTTTGTTCATATGAAATTTAACCCCACAAAGGATAGGTCAAGCCTACTTAAAATTAGGCCTAAGAGTCATCCTCAAGAGAGCCTCTTTTGTTGCTCAGATGTGGCCTCTCTCTCCAGCCAACACAACAAGCAAACTCACTGCCCTCCCCCTCTGTACGTGGGGCATGACTCCCAGGGGTGTGGACCTTCCTGGCAACATGGGACAGAAATCCTAGAATGAGCTGAGACTCAGCATCAAGGAATTGAGAAAACCTTCTCGACCAAAAGGGGGAAGAGCGAAATGAGACAAAATAAAATGTCAATGGCTGTGAGATTCCAAACAGAGTTGAGAGGTTATCCTGGAGATTATTCTTATGCATTATATAGATATCCCCTTTTTAGTTAAGGTGTAATGGAGAGGCACTTCAGGGAAGTGCCTGAAAATGTAGAGCTGTGCTCCAGTAGCCATGTTTCTTGAAAATGATTGTACAATGATACAGCTTTCACAGTGTGACCATATGATTGTGAAAGCCTTGTGTCTGATGCTCCTTTTATCTACCTTATCGACAGATGAGTAAGACATATTATTAAAAATAAATAAATAATAGGGAGAACAAATGTTAAAATAAATTTAGTAGATTGAAATTCTACTAATCAATGAAAGGGGAGGGATAAAGGGTTTGGTATATATGGATTTTTTTCTGTTTCTTTTTATTTCCTTTTCTGAATTGATGCAAATGTTCTAAGAAGTGATCAAGATGATGAATATACAACTATGTGATGATATTGTGAGTTATTGATTATATAACAAGAATGGAATGATCGTATGGTAAGAATGCTTGTGTTTGTATGTTGAATAAAATAATTAATTAATTAATTTAAAAAAAGTTAAAAGAAAAAATAATAAATAAATTGGGAAGTTGAATAGTTCCTCCCTTCTCCCCAGCCCCCAAGGGGACCTTGCAAATACTTTATTCACTGCCCAGATTACTCTGGGATTTATTGGAACATCACACTAACCCAGATAAAGCAGCAAAATCTCACGTCCTATTCAAGATTCCATGTACTTACTGTGTTCAAATATACTGACCATACAAGTTAAATGAGAAAATGCACTACCCAAAATGTAAATTTTGCACCAAATAAACATCTCTCTCTTAGTCTCACACAAAAGTTGAAGTTTTAAAATACGAATATCTTCCTTTCCCCTGTATTCTAATATATCTTAGTCCTGTCCAGATCAGCTTCATTCATATCTCTACTCAATGTGTCTGATCACTTTTTCAACTTTTTAAACAGTTTCTATATGGAGTAATGCTGCCTTTCATAGCTTCAGAGCTCTAACTGAGTCTCAGTTGTCCCATAAACACCTGAAGTTTCTGGGAACAACCAGGTTGTGTACAAACAGCTCAGGATCTGAGAATTTAGAATTACATTTGAATATATGTCAGCAATATTTTTTGATCCTGTTAAATTTTTTATCGAAGTACTCCACACTTATAAAGCACATGAAGTATACCAATTCAGTTGTTAAACAAACTAAACAACTAAGTTGATGAATTTTTATGCCTATGTACCCATGTAACCATCACCCAGATCAAGTTACGGAAGATTCCAGCTTCCAAGGTTTCCTCATCCTCTTCCCAGTTAGTGTCCCCCAGAATGAGACAACTCCTCTTCTGATTTCTGTCACCATCAGTTAGTTTTGCCTATTCTTAAACTTCATGTTAATGGAATTATACCCTGTGCTTTTGTGTGCTTCACTAGAATAGTGACTGAGATTCATCTTTATTTTTCACATCTATCAGTAGGATACTTAAAAAAAATTTTTGTCAAGATAAAAGCTTTTCCTGATTATCCTTTTTAAAAAAGCCATGGTCTAAAGTAAAACAAAAAAGTATTTAGGGAAATCTCTTCTTGCCATTTACCCATTTCTGGGTATCTTTCCTACCCATTCTCACTCCCATTGGTAACCACTCTTGATCTTACGATTTCTTTCATCATTTTTGTATGTGTGAAAATAAAACCACTGAAAAATGGACTACTTCATGCTCTTTCACACAGAAGCTGCTGACCACACCATTCTGCCTGCATCTTGCCCTTTAGACTTGGTAATGTATCTTGGCAGTCTTTGCTTATCACTGCATAGATAACTTCCTTATAGTAAGGTTTATTTCACCGACACCTCATTGATGCATGCATTTGCTGTTTGCTTTCACAAACAATGATATGATTAAAAAAATACAAATTTGTATACCTTGTTTAATGTTTGTACATGTATTACATCTCTAGGATAGGTTCCCCGAAATAGTAGTGCTGGGTCAAGAGTATATGCATCTGTAATTTTTGCCAGATATTGGGAAATTGCTGTTCATAGGGTTTGTACCAATTCATGGGATTATCAATGTGTATGGAATTGTTTCTACCCATCTTTGCCAATTACATTCTATTGTAGAGATGCATTTGGCCAACTCTTGTTGGAATAAGATGTTTTTCAGTTTTTGACTATTTTAAATAATGGATTAATGAATATTTTACAGAAATCTTTGTCCAAATTGTTATTTCTTTAGACTAGAGCTAAGGTAAAAGCATGTGAACTTTAATAGTGCTCTGGATATATTTAAAATTCATTTTTGTTCTATAAAATGTTTCTTATTTTTGTATTGGAATTTTATTTTTTAAAATTAATTTGCAATCGATCTTTATGTTGTGTATTATTACATTTGTACAAGTACTTTTTCTTAAAAATTATTAGGTATGTTTTAAAATATAGGAGCAATGGGAAAAAATGGTTCCACAAGCTCACCATTTTGTAAATGCTATTTGCCTTTTTTGTTTGTGGTGGTTATAAGAAATCCTTATTATAAAAGTGATACAAATTTATTACAACAAAATACAAACAGTATAGCAAAAATAAAGAAAAAAATGAAAGTGTTTCTCTTTTCCCGTAACTCCCCTTTTGGGCCATCTAGTAATAATTTTTTTTCTTGAGATACTCTCAACTATATTTTTTCCCTTTTCACTTAATAATTTTTTTTTTTTGCATGGTCAGGCACTGGGAATTGAACCCGGGTCTGTGGCATGGCAGGTAAGAATTCTGCCACTGAGCCACCATCGCACCACCCTCACTTTATAACTTTTAGCAGATGGGTTTATATCCTTCTAAGTGTTTTCCTCACTCTTATACAGTTATTGACTTCATACATTCTAAGGCATGCTCCCTTGGTTTTCTCATTTAAAATTTTTGGTATTTCCCTTCTTACTGGGTGATGTTTATATAGCAGGGAATACTCACCCTTTCTGCTCTAAAACTGCTAACATATGGGTGTTACATCTTAGAATTGATCATCCTTCTGTACGATGATGACACAGATTTGTTGCAGTGTAGCAGGGTTGGGTGTCAGTGTAGACTGGAGGTGCATTGCCTGGGTTGTAATCCGGCCTGGTCAATTACTTCTGTGAAACCTGGGTCAAGTCTTTGACATCTCTGCCTTAGCTTCTCCTTCTCTCAGATGGGGATAATAATCTTAGCTATCTCATAGGTACCATTGCCATGAGTTGATAGTTGTAAAATACGTAGTATATTGCCCCGCACTTGGTAAACAATGTGATGTAATTTTTAATAGTTTGATGTCATTTTTTAACCAAAAAATGGGATCATAATTACACTGCATTTGTTTCTTTTTTTCAATCTTTTTAAACTTACCTTGTATTGAGAACATCTTTTAAGTCTGTCAGTACACAGGCATCTACCTAATTGCTTTTAGCAGCTGTTTGGTATTACATAGTATGAGTATTCCATCACTCATTCACCAGTTGTGAACATCAATATTGCTTCCAATTTTTTGCTATTCCAATAACACTGCAGTGAAGATTTCTTTTATATGTGTGTATATATATATACACACACACACACACACACACACACATAGACATCTTATGCATGCTTGCTAGTATTGCTTCTATGAGATAGATTTCTAGAAGTGGTCATTGAATGTACACATTTTACATTTTGTTAGGTACTGCCAAATACTTAGCATATCAGAGTGCTTATTTCCCAACATCTTTCCCCACTCTGGATATTATCAGGATTTAATTTTTGTTACTCTGATAAGTGAAAATAGTTTCATATTATGGTTATTAATATTTTGTCTTGTATGTTGCAAATATTTCCTCTCATAGTTTTCATCTTTTACCCTTGTTTGTTGTTTTTATTTTTCACATTTTTCATGTTTCTATATGTCTTCTGCATTTCTTTGCCATGTGCCTAGAAAGTCTTACCTCCTTTTAAAGTTTAAATAATATGCTCCTGCAGTTTCCTCTGTATTTTAAAAGCTTTGCTTTATCATCACCCTGTTTTGAACTAAATGTGTGCAGAGAGTGGAGTTAAACATATTTGTCCGTTCATGGTACGTTTTTATCATTGTTGAATGTTGCGAGCTTCCTCCTCTCTCTGTCTCTCTCTTTTTTGGCATGGGCAGGCTCTGGGAATCAAACCCGGGTCTCTGGCATGGCAGGCGACAATTTTGTCATTGAGCCACCGTTTCACTGCCTGCTCCTCTCTTATTTTTATTGTTGCTTTTTTCTTTCCTTCAATTTAGACTGTTAGACTCTCAGAAACTTTTTTAACAGCTTTATTGAGGTGTTACATCATAAAATTTGCCCATTATAATTATTAAATTAAGTGATATTTTAGTTTATTCAGTTGTACAGCCATCATCCTAATCCAAATTTTTAAAAATAATCTTTTATTTTTAGTTTAAATTTGCAGAAACTTTCAAAGCTAGTACAAAGTCCCATATGCTCTGCATCTGATTTTCCCTATTGTTAACATGTTAGATTAGTGTGGTAGATATACCACCACTAATGAATCAACATTGGTGCATTATTATTCATTGAAGTCCGTATTTCATTTAGTTTGACAATTTTCTTTTTTTATTATGATATGAAACAAGATCTACCTTGGTTTTGTTCCCAAATGGCCTGCCACTTGTCCTAAAGTTAAACATTTTTGGTGAAAGGCAGAAATAGGTTAATCCCAATTTTTGGTTTAAGACATTGTCATTTCCGGTCCATGTATAAGCTTCTTGTTTTATTTGTTTGCTTGTTTAATGACGAGCACCTGTGAATTTACTGTTCAACCCAGGAATTAGAATATTAAATCTAAGTTACATTCCTATCTACCTGCTTCTACCTGATATCAGAAGTGACCAATCTTGAAATTTGAATTCATTACACCTTGCTTTTAAAAAAAATTTCCCCACACGTATGTATGCTTCAACCATATATTGTTTTGTTTTGGTTGTTTTTTAATTTTATAGAAAATATTCCAGCAGTTAGTTACTTGAGACTTGCTTTTTAAAACTCAGCAATAGGTTAGTAATATTCATCCATATTATATGTACCTGGTGTCCACCTGGTTATACCATTGTCTGATCTTCCATTTTGCAACATTTTATAACAGTTTATTTATCTTGGCTGCTGATGGGCATTTGGATTATTAAAGCAACATTACCATGAACATTTTTGATTCTCCTACACTTGTGTAAGGGTTTCTTTTGGGTGTTGTGTTAGTCAGGGTTCTCTAGGGAAACAGAACCAACAGGAGAGATCTGTAAATACGAGATTTATAAAGGTGTCTCATGCAACCACGGGAATGGAAGAATCCAAAATCCATAGGGCAGGCTGTGAACCTGGCAGCTCCAATGAAGGGTCTGGATGAACTCTACAGGAGAGGCTCGCAGGCTGAAGAAGCAGTGAAAG
>PVIY010037716.1:0-24448 GCA_004026745.1 Myrmecophaga tridactyla | reverse complement strand
CATTTATATTCATAAAAGATATTGGTCTGTAGTTTTCTTCTCATTAGTATCTTTATCTGGTTTTTGTATGAGGATGATTTTGGCCTCATAGAATAAGTAAAGGAGTGTTTTCCTTCTCTTCATTTTTTTGGAAGAGCTTGAGCAGAATTGGAATTCAATCTTCTTGGACTGTTTGGTTGAATTCCCCTGTGAAACCATCTAGTCCTGAGATTCTCTCTGTGGGAAGTCTTTGGTTACTGATTCAGTCTTTTTACTAGTAATTGGTTTGTTGAGATCTTCTATTTCTTCTTGAGTCAATGTAGGTAGTTTATGTGTGTGCTGGTTTGAAAGGATGTATGTCCCTTAGAAAAGCCATGTTTTAATCCTAATCCCATTTTGTAAAGGAAGCCATTTCTTCTAATCCTATTCAGCACTGCATGCTTGAAAGTATAATTAGATCATCTCCCCGGAGATGTGATTTAATCAAGAGTGGTTGTTAAGCTTGATTAGGTGATGACATTTTCTTGTTAAGTTTCTTGAGTCCTATAAAAGAGGAAACATTTTGGAGAATGAAGGAGATTCAGAGAGAGCAGAGAATGCTGTAGCACCATGAAGCAGAGTCTACCAGCCAGCAGCCTTTGGAGATCAAGAAGGAAAACACCTCCTAAGGAGCTTCATGAAACAGGAAGCCAGGAGAAGAAGCTAGCAGATAATGCCGTGTTCACCATGTGCCTTTCCAGATGTGAGAGAAACTCTGACTGTGTTCGTCATGTGCCCTTCCACTTGAGAGAGAAAT
This sequence comes from Myrmecophaga tridactyla, assembly GCA_004026745.1. Lineage (NCBI taxonomy): Eukaryota > Metazoa > Chordata > Mammalia > Pilosa > Myrmecophagidae > Myrmecophaga > Myrmecophaga tridactyla. The sequence goes on along the minus strand of PVIY010037716.1, from coordinate 23,673 downwards.
CCTAAACTTCATTGGCCTTCTTGAACCAAGGTATCTTTCCTTGGATGCCTTAGGTTGGACTTTTCTATAGACTTGTTTTAATTTGAACATTTTCTTGGCCTTAGAACTGTAAACTAGCAACTTTTTAAATTCCCCTTTTTAAAAGCTATTCTGTTTCTGGTATATTACATTCCGGCAGCTAGCAAACTTAAACAGTGTGTTTCTAAGAGTGTGTCAGTTTCATCTAGCTTATCTAATTTATTGACATAAAGTTGCTCGTAGTATCCATTTATTATCCTTTTTATTTCAGTGGAGTTTGTAATAATGTCCCCCTTTTCATTTCTGATTTTCATTATTTGTATCCTTTCTATTTCTTTCTTAGTCTAGCTAAAGATTTAAAAACATATTTCATTTTATTTCACTCTGTTGTTTCCTTCCTTCTGCTTGCTTTAGGTTTAGTAGCTTGTTCTTCTTTTTCTAGATTAGGTGTCTGATTTGAAGTCTTTCTTCTTTTCTAATATAAGCATTTAGAGCTATAAGTTTCCCTCTCAGCATTGCCTTCACTATATCATATAAATTTGGGTATGTTGTGTTTTCATTTGCCTCATGATATGAAGGTATCATGGTTGATACCCATTGGTTGTTTAAGAGTATGTTGTTTAATTTCCACGTATTTGTGAATTTTCCTTTTCTCCCTCTGTTGATGTCTAGCCTCATTCGATTGTGGTCAGAGAATATACATTATATGTTTTCAATGTTTTGGATTTATTGAGGCTTGTTATGTGACCCAAACTGTGGTCTACTTGGAGAATTATCCATCTGTACTTGAAGAATGTGCATTCTCTCTTCCTTAGGTGCAGTGTTCTATATCTGCCTGTTAGATCTCGTTGGTTTAATGTGTCATTCAAGCCCTGTTCTTCCTTACTGAACTTCTGGCTAGGTTTTCTACCCATTGTTGGGAGTTGTGTGTTAAAGTCTCCTACTATTGATATAGAACCGTAAGTTACACCCTTTAAATCTGTCAATATTTGCTTCACATACTTTGGGGTTCTGCTGTTAGTTGCATATAGATTTATAATTGTTACATCTTCCTGTTAAATTATTCCCTTTATCAGTATGCAGTGATCATCTTTGTCACTTTGTAACTTTTTAAAGATATTTTCACACTCATACATTTTCACACACATACAGTCCATCAGAAGTATATAGTGTCTCACAATATCATCAAATAGTTGTGTACTCATCATCACCATATTCATTTTTAGAACATTTGCATCACTCCAGAAAAAGAAATAAAAAGAAAAACTCATACATTCCCATAGTCCTTACATCTCCCTCTCATTGACCACTAGTATTGCAAGCTTCCCAGTTTTTTTTTACCCTTTATCCCCCCCCATTATTTATTTTTGTCCTTATTTTTTTCTAAACTCATTTGTCCATACCCTAGATAAAAGGAGCATCAAATGAGGTTTTCACAATCACATAGTCACATTGTAAAAGCTGTATCTTTATATAGTCGTTTTCGTGAATCAAGGCTACTGGAACACACCTGAACAGTTTCAGGGACTTCCCTCCAGCCACTCCGATACACCATAAACTAAAAAGGGATGTCTATATAATGCATAAGAATAACCTCCAGGATAACCTGTCAACTATTTCTGAAATCTCTCAACCACTGAAACTTTATTTTTGTCTCATTTCTCTCTTTCCCCTTTTGGTCAAGAAGACTTTCTCAATCCATAATGCTGGGTACCAGCTCATCACGGGAGTCCTGTCCCATGTTTGCAGGGAGATTTACACTCCTGGTAGTCATTTCCCTTGTACTGGGGAGGGTAGTAAGTTCACCTGCCGAGTTGGCTTAGAGAGAGAGGCCACATCTGAGCAACAAAAGAGGTTCTCTGGGAATGATTCTTAGGCATAACTATAAGTAGCCTTTGCTTCTCCTTTGCAGGAATAAGTTTCAAAGGGGTGAACCCCAAGATTGAGGGCTTAGCCTATGGAGGTGGTTGTCCCCTACAGAGAAGGTTGTCTGCTTGCAAGAATAGCAGGAATTTCCCAGATGGGGAAGTTGAATATTTCCTCTTTTCTCCCCAGTCCCAAGGGGACTTTGCAATTACTTTTTATTCTCTGCCCACATTAGTCTGGGATATCTTAGGGTATCACACTAACCTGTACAAACCAACAAGATCTCACGCGCTATTCAGGATCCTGTGTAATTGTGGTGTTCGAATAAACTGACCATACCAGTTAAATTAGATAATACACTGCCCAAAATATAAATTTTGCACCAAATAAACATCTTTTCCTTTGGTCTTACACAAAGGTTGAGGTTTTTATATATGGATCATATCATCCTTTACCCAGTATTCTAATTTACCGTAGTCCTATCAGATCAGCTTCGTTCATATCTCTAGTCGAATTCTGATCACTTTTTCAACTTTTTTAACAGTTGCTGTATGGGGTAATGCTGACTTTTATAGCTTCAGAGCTCTAGCTGTGAGTCTCGGGTATCACATAAATACCCAGAGTTTTCAGGGAATGACCAGGTTATACACAAATAGCTCAGTATCTCATAATTTAAAAATAGCAGTATAACTTTTTTACTTTAAGCCTCTTTTTTTTACCCTATAATCTAGTATAGCCATCCACCTTTTTTGTTGTTGTTGTTAACACTTGCATGGTGTGCCAGTTTGAAAGGATTATGTGCACTAGAAAAACCGTGTTTTAATCCTGGTGTATTTTGTAGAGGAAACCATTTCTTTTAATCCCTACCGTAGGTTGGAAGCTTGATTCGATTATCTCCACAGAGATGTGGTGTGCCCATTTGTGGGTATTTAACCTTTGATTAGAGGGAGATGTGACTCCATCCATTCCAGGTGAGTCTTGATTAGTTTATTGGAATCCTTTAAAAGAGGAAACATTTTGGAGAGAACCAGGAGAACCATGAGAGTCCAAGCAGCCAGAGACCCTTGGAGATGAAGATAGAAAATATCCCCAGGAAACTTCATGAAACAAGAAGCTAGAATGGAAAGCTAGCAGATGTCACCATGTTTGCCACGTGCCTTTCCAGTTGAGAGAGAAACCCTGAACTTCATCTGCCTTTCTTGAGTAAATGTAACCTCTTGTTGGTGCCTTAAATTGGACATTTTTATAGACTTTCTTTAATTTAGACATTTCCATGACCTTAGAACTGTAAACTTGCAACTTAAATTGCCCCTTTTAAAAGCCGCTCTGTTTCTGGTATTTATCACATTCCAGCAGCTAGCAAACTGGAACAGATTTTGATACTGGAGAAACGGGGTGCTGCTGCAGTTTGCAAATACCAAACATGTTGGAACAGCTTTTTAAATGAATAAGGGGAAGATTTTGGAAGAGTTGTAAGGATCATGACAGAGAAGGCCTAAAAATGCTTTGAAGAGACTATTGGTAGAAATGTGAACTCTAAAGATACCTCTGAAGAGGCTCTAAACAAAAATGAGGAGTATGTTATTGCACAGTGTAAGGAAGGTGATCCTTGTTTTATAATGGCAGATAATCTGGCAAAATTGACTAATGGCTTTGGGCTGGAAGGTAGATTTTAATATTTAGCATAGGATATTTAGCATAAGAGATTTCCAAACTAAATGTAGAAAGTACAGCCTGGTTTCTCCTTGCAGTTTATCGTGAAATGTGACTGAAAAGAGATAAGCTGAGATCTGAACTCTTGGGTACAAAGAAACCAGAAATTGATGTTCTAGAAAACTCTGGGCTTCCAGGAAGGGAGACCCCAGAGAATAGTGCCCCACATTGGTATTTAACCAAATGTGGAACCAATTAGCCATTTCAGAAAAAGCCAGGACTGGAGACGGAGTTATCCAGGAAGGATTTGTTGAAACTCCTCTGTCTGATGGGCATGATCCTTGCTTAACATAGAAAGCAAACAAGAGTGCGTGGAATCTGTGTAAATGCAACCACTGCTAGTCTGGATTAAAAATCTCAGAAAAGGGACAAAGTGAAGATAAAATTACTTAAGAGGCAGAACTATGGAATTTAACGTCTTAAATCAAGAGACCTTGGGCCAAGAGAGTGGACCCACCCCCAAACACTTGGAGAGGGTGAGTTTGCCCCAAAGGCAGAGGATGGACCTTCCAGCTCTTTGCAGTAAAAGTGTTGTACTGCCTCAAGCCTTGGAGAGGGTGGAGCACATTCCTTGGGAATTGGGAGAGCCTGGCTGCCGCCACATTGAGGGGTTGAGCTTGTGCCCTGGAGATGGCAGAGAGCCCGGGTGCAGCCCCGATGCTTGGAGTGGGTGGAGCTGAGAAAAAGAGAGGCAAGACTCTTGGAAAGGGTGGGACTGCTGCTTTCTAAAGCCCCAAAGATAAATGACCCTCTGACTTTGAAATCTAATGGAGTTTGCCTGCAGGTTTCGAGACTGCTTAGGTCTGGTGACCCCTGTATTCCAATTTCTCCCTTTGGAAATGGGAGTATGTATCCTGTGACTGCCCTCCTTTGTATGTTGGCAGCAAATAACTTGTTCTGAGTTTTACAGGTCCAGAGCCAGAGGAGAATTTTGCCTTAGGACAGACCATGCCTGTAATTGATTTTGATGAGATTTTGTACTGTTTCTGAATTTATATTGCATTTGTATTGTTACTGAAATGATTTAAGGCTTTCTGATATTTTGATGGAATGATGTATTTTGTATATGGGAAAAACATCTTTTTTAGGGTCCAGAGGGTGGAATGTGCTGGTTTGAAAGGATTATGTGCCCTGGAAAAGCCTGGTTTTTAATCCTGATCCATCTTGTGGAGGCAGCTGTTTCTTTTTTTTCTTTTCTTTTCTTTTTTTTTTTCTCTCAGCCATTTCTTTTAATTCCTATTCAGTACCGTAGGTTGAAGGAACCCTGAATTTCATCCACAAGGTCTGATAACTTTTTCAGCTTTTTAAACAGTTCCTGTATGGGGTACTGCTGACTTTCATAGCTTCAGAGTTCTAAATCTAAGTCTCAGGTGTCACATAAATACCCAAAGTTTCTGGGAATGACCAGGTTATGTGCTAACAGCTCGGTATCTCAGAATTTAGAGTTAACAATTACATCTCCTGAATATATGTGACTGCTGTAAGAGCTATAGTCTAGAACCCTTTACAATAGGCCCCAACCTGATAACCCATATTTTTTACTTCAGTTCACCCAGTTTTTATATTATAGTTATTCCGTATGAGTGAGGCATGATAATATTTGTCTTTTTGTTCCTGACATTTCATTCAAACTAGGTTTATTCACCTAGTTTAATGCCTCATAACTTCATTCCTTCTTGCAGCTCAGTAGACCGTTTTATGCACTGCTGCCATAAACACCAGTGTGCAAATGTCCATTCCTGTCCCCACACTCAGTTCCCCCAGGTATATACTGAACAACTGGGTTGCCGAATCATATGGCAACCCCATCCCTAACCTCCTGTGGAACCACCACACTACCCTCCAAGGGGCTGCACCTCTCTTTCCCTACCAACAGCGAATGGGTACATCTCTTTCTCCACATTTTCTCTAGCATTTGTTTCTCTCTGTTCATTTTTAAACAGTTTTATTCACACATCATACAATCCAACCTAAGTGTATACACATGCATTCACCACCATAATGTATCTGAAGACATTTCCTTTCCTTCCACAAAGAATCTGTAACCCCCACCTTCCCCACTACCACCACCCCTGACACCACCACCCCCCACCTGCCCCACCCACCCCTTGACATTTAGTTTTAGCATAATGTCTCTTTTACCTTCAGTGGAAGCATATTAGAATGTGACTGTTAACCATAGACCCTACCTTGCATTGATTGTATTTTTCCCATATACCATCTATTTTCAGCATCCTACAATATGACATTCATTTGTTCTCCCTCATTCAAAAACGTTTTTTTATTTGTACATTCAATCACCGTCATTGTCACTTTAGGCATTCCTAAATTATACCATCTCAGTCTTTATCCTCTATCTTTCATTCTGGTTTCATATATGCCCTCAGCCCTTCTCCCGCTATCAAACTCGCATTCAGCTTCATTCAGTGTACTTATATTACTGTGCTACAATCAGGTACTGTTGTGCTGTGCATTTCTGAATTTTTCACTGTCAGCCCTGTTGCACAATCTATATTCTTTCAGCACCAATTGCCCAATCTCTACCTACTTCAGTTCCCTAAGTTCACTCATTAATGTTAGTTCATATTAGTATATGTCCTTTTGTTACATCATATAATATGTGTTCTTTTGTTTCGGCTAATTTCACTCAGCATAATGTCCTCAAGGTCCACCCACGTTGTTACGTGCTTCATGACTTTATTCTGTCTTACAGCTGTGTAATATTCCATCATATGTACATAACACAGCTTGTTTGGCCACTCATCTCTTGACAGTTGTAAATAATGCTGCTATAAACATTGGTGTGCAAATGTCCGTTTGTGTCCTTGCCCTCATGTCCTCTGAATAGATACCTAGCAGTGGGATTACTGGATCAAGTGGCAGTTCTATACTTAGCTTCCTGAAGAACCACCAAACTACCTTTCAGAGCAGTTTTAGCATTTTACAGTCCCACCAGCAGTGGATAAATGTGCCTCTTTCTCCACATCCTTTCCAACAGTTGTTGTTTTCTGTTTGTTTTTTTTTTTATAATAGCCATTCTAGTGGATGTCAGATGATATCTCATTGTGGTTTTGATTTGCATCTCCTTCATAGCCAGTGAAGTCAAGCACCTTTTCATGTGCTGTGTAGCCATTTGTATTTCCTCTTCTGAGAAGTGTCTATTCGTGTCTTTTGCCATTTTTTAAATTAGGTTGTTTGTCTTTTTTTTTTTTGCATGGACAGGCACCAGGAATTGAATGTGGGTCTCCGACATGGCAGACAAGAACTCTGCCGGCTGGGCCACTGTGGCCCGCCCTGTTGTTTGTCTTTTTGTTGTTAAGTTGAAGAATCTCTTTATATATTCTGGATAATAAACACTTATATGGTTTCCAAATATTGTCTCACCTTACATAGATTGCCTTTTTACGTTCTTGACTAAGTTATTTGATGAACAAAGGTATGTAATTTTGAGGAGGTCCCATTTATCTATTTTTTTTCAATGATCATGCTTTGAATGTAAGGTCTAGGAAACCACCTTCTTTTACAAGATTTATAAGATATTTCCTTATATTTTCTTCTAAAAGTTTTATGGTCTTAGTTCTAATATATAGGTCCTTGATCCATTTTGAGTTAATTTTTGTGTAGGGTGTGAGATATGGGTCCTCTTTCATTCTTTTGCATATGGATATCCAATTCTCCAAGCACCATTTATTGAAGAGGCTGCTCTGTCCCAGTTGTATTGGCTTGACTGCTTTATGGAAGATCAGTTGTCCATATATGAGAGGGTCTATATCTGAACACTCTATTTGATTCCATTGGTCAGTATATTTATCTTTATACCAGTACCATGCTGTTTTGACCACTGTAGCTTCATAATATGCTTTGAAGTCAGGTAGTGTGAGACCTCCCGCTTCTTTTTTCTTTCTCAAGAAACATTTAACTCTTCAGGGCATCCTTCCCTTCCAAGTAAGTTTGGTTGTTGGTTTTTCTATTTCTGAAAAGTTTTGGGGACTTATATTGGTATTGCATTGAATCTACAAATCAATTTGTGTAGAATTGACATCTTAACTATATTTAGTCTCCCAATCCATGAACATGATATGCCCTTCCATTTATTTAGGTCTTCAGTGATTTCTTTGAACAATTTCTTGTAGTTTTCTTTGTATGGGTTTTTTGTATCCTTAGTTAAATTTATTCCTAAATTTTTTGAATTGATGCAAATGTTCTGTGAAATGATCATGATGATGAATATACACCAATGTGATGAAAAAAAGAGAATGTTCATATTGTATATTGATTGGTTTTAGTAATAAAAATTTTAAAAATTAAAAAAAAATTATTCCTAAATATTTTATTCTTTTGGTTGCTGTTATAAATGGAATTTTTTTTTCTTAATTTCCTCTCAGATTGTTCATTACTAGTGTACAGGAACACTGCTGATTTTGGGTTGTTGATCTAGTACCCTTTTACTTTGCTGTATTCATTTATTAGCTCTAGTAGCTTTGCTTTAGATTTTTCAGTATTTTCAGTGTATAGTATCATATCATCTGCAAACAGTGGGAGTTTTACTTCTTCCTTTCCAATTTAGATGCCTTTTATTTCTTTTTCTTGTCTAATTGCTCTGGCTTGAACTTCCAGCACTATGTTGAATAACAGTGGTGACATTAGACATCCTTGTCTTGTACCTGATCTTAAGGGGAAAACTTTCAGTCTTTCCCCACTGAGGATTATGTTAGTTGTGGGTATTAATATTCCCTTCTATTCCTGTCCTTTGAAGTGTTTTCATCAAGAAAGGATGTTTGTATTTTGTTAAATGCCTTTTCTGCATCAATCTAGATAATCATATGGTTTTTCTAGAATAAAATAAAATAAAATAAAAATACTGGAATAAAATCCACTTGGTCATGGTATATAATTCTTTTGATGTGCTTCTGGATCAATTTGTAAGTATTTTGTTGAGGATTTTTGCATCTGTATTCATTAGCGAGATCAAGTCTCATTTAGAGTTTAAAACAAAGCCTGTCTGGCTAGGTCTGGCTAGAAATAATATAAATTAGAATGCAGAGTAAAAGATGATAGTGTATGTACTCAGACCTTCAGCTACTGTATGAGATATAAGGCAGAGAGGTTTATTATGTCTCAACCCTAAATTTTCTGTAACACATATAATCTAAATCATCCTCTCTGGATAGCTCATTAAATAACCAGAACTCCTGGAGTCCTGAATGGGAACAAGTCTTTATAATTCTGTATGGCTTAATGTAATCCCAGGATACTTCTCAGACTATGGTTGGCTGATAATTAAAAAGTAAAATTGATCGAGTTCCTTGAGGATCCAGAGCAGGGGCAGGGATGTATATATGTGGAACTATTCAACTCTCTCATCTGGGAAACCCCAGGTACTCTCTCAATCTTTGGGGACCCCCACAATAATAGGCCAAGCCCTGTATTTTGAGGCTTGCCCTTAAGAAACTTATTTCTGTAGGGGAGAAGCTATGACTACCCCTAACAAGACCTAAGAGTTGCTTCCAAGAAGCCTCTTTGTTGCTCAGATGTGGTCTCTCTGTCTAAACCCAACTCTGCAAGGAATATCATTGCCTTACCCCCATCCCACCCCGCCATGTGATTGAGGGGTGAAAATCTCCTGAGAAGGTGGGGCATGACTCCTGGGGATGAATCTGTTCCTGGCTCCATGGGATCGACAACACCTTCCAGACCAAACTGCGTAAAAGAGGTATAATAAAATAAGGCATCAGTGTCCAAGTGAGATCACACAGAGTCAAGAGGTTATTCTGGAGGCTGCTCTCATGCAAGCTTCAGTTAGACAGTGCTAATTGCCATGGTTTTTTAAACCCCAAGCAACATCACACTGTTGACTCTTAAGAACACCTTGAGTGCAAACTGAGACTCTAAACGTTTCATGCACTAGGTTTGCCTTCCTGGAATATATAATTCCCAGAGTGTTCCTAGGTCAGATAAATCCTGAAACTCAGAGGGAGCAATGTCCAAGATTATCTAATTACATCCTCCTATCCTTTAGTGTACACACCCCTTCTCATCATAAAAAAATGAGAACAGGCATTGCACAAAGATCCATATAGATTGGGAGGAGGATTAAAGGATAAGCAGGAGGTATAACAAAGGATTTAACAAATGAGTTTGGCGCTGAATCACCATATTAATATTCCTTCTAGCCTCTATTGTTTTGGAGCAGCTAGAAGGAAAAATTTGAAATAATGGAATGGTAGCCCATGACAAACTCTGGATCTGTTCTGTAACTGCTTATTGAAGTGTGGTTTGAAAATTATTGCTTTTTTCTTTCTTTGCTTGTATATATGTTAATTTTACCAAAAAAAAAAAAGTTCTTTTAAAAAGCCTTTCCAAAGCCGGGCCCCAGGTCCCTGGGTTTGCCAATCAAGAGTGACCCATATGTCTCTGTGTCCCTAGAATCTAAGTGCTCTCTTTTCTTGGGGCCCAGATCTTATCCAATATTTTGTGCTGCCCAATTCAAAGAGCCTGTTTTATTTTTTTTTCCCCCATCAGTCCTGCCCCCTGTCTGGTGGAACGAAAACTGCTGGGTTCCTTTAGTTCTTGCTCCAGCTTTGTGTTCAGGGCCAGTTTTCAGCAGTCTGAATTTGTCAATTAATTTTGGAATTAGAGGCGGGTTGAGCTACCTTCCTTGCAACTCCTAGTAGAGTCTGTTTTTTTTTCCTTTGGGAAAAAGTTTGTTCCAGACTGGTGTGCAATGTCTCCCAGTAGTTCTGTTCAGTTCCTGAATGTTTACTAGTTGCCCTGGAGGTCGAACAAAATTCCATACCTCACTACACTGCCATCGTGCGCCACCTCTTTTCTTTTTTTTATTAGTCTAGCTAAAGTTTGGTCAGTTTTGTTGATCTTTTCAAAGAATCAACTTTTGATTTTGTTAATTTTCTCTATTGTTTTTCTATTCTCTACTTCATTACTCACCACTCTAATCCTTACTGGCCCTTCCCTTTATTTGCTTTCAGTTTAGTGTGCTCATCTTTTTTCTAATGTCACGCTGTGGAAGGGTAGGTTTTTGATTTGAGATCTTTCTCTTTTTTTTTAATGAAGATGTTTATCGTTGTAGATTTTCCTATAAGCACTGCTTTAGCTGTATCCCATAATGTTTAATATGTTGTATCCTCTTTTTATCTCGTCTAATCTATTCTTTAAATTCATTCAGGGAGCATCTCCTCCAGGTTTCTGATGGACTTCTCTTACTGGGGAATTCTTAGAAAAGAAAAGTTAATGTGATGCTGCAAATGATCTCAAGGTCACAACTGATAATTAGTATGTCTCTCTACCACTCTCCATTCAAGAGTCACCTTGCCCTCAGCCAGCACCTTTGTAAGTCTTGAGACCTTACTTGGTATGACCCAGAATTTCATCAATGAGAGATTTGACCACTGGTCACTATGCTTTTCTCAGGTCAGACTTTCTGGCTTGCCTTTTTACTGTCAAAATTGGAGAATGGAGTACCAAGAGTTAGCTAAGTGTGTTAGTCAGGGTCTCTAGAGAAACAGAACCAACAGGAGATATTTGTAAATTTGAGATTTATAAAAGTGGCTCATGCAACTGTGGGGATGAAAGAGTCCAAAATCCATTGAGAAAGCTGCGAGGCTGGCAACTCTGATGAAGGTCCTCAGTGAACTCCACAGAATAGGCTGCCTGGCTGAAGGAAAAGTGAAAATTCTCTCTTCTCTTAAAAGTCTTCAACTGATTTGATTAAATCCAGCTGATTGGATTCTCTCATTGTGGGAGACGCGCCCTTAGTTGATTGTAGATGTAATGTCACAGATACAATCAACTGACTGATGATTTAATAAACCAGCCTTCTGGTTTATCACCCAGCCATGAAATACCCTTGCAGTAATGGTTAGGCCAGTGCTTGCCTTACTAGGCAGCTGGGCACCATCACCTGACCAAATTGACACTTGAACCTAACCATCACACCGAGTATATCATCTGGTTCCCAAACATATTCACCACTGCCCGCAATGTGGAATTCTATCCCTACCTCCTTCTGTTAATCACAATCAATTACCCCTGCCAAAATGGTAATTCCTTTTCTTACGTGATGGTCCCTAAAACACAAGGACTCACAGATGCCCATGTGGCAGTCATAGTTATAGTTCTTTCAGATTCTTGTGTCTTCTGTGGAGGCATTGCCCTTTTGGTAACCAGGATCTAAACCTGCAGAAGCCAGAATTGCAAGATTAGAAAGCATGGATTCACCAAGTGGGTCACTCAGATTGATGATAAGCAAAATACAGTGTTTCCACCCCCTCTTCCCAAGACTCATGTTTTCCTCCTACTGGAGACATCCTGGTGAATGGCAGCTTATCTTTATTAAATATTATATTCAAATTGATGCTTCTGTTTCACCTTCATTAGGCCATTCCAATGTTCTTTTAGGTTAGCAGCTTCCAGATGATGCTTTTTTATGCTACTGGTAAATCCCATGATCCTGGACACACTCCTGCACTTTCTTTAACAGAGTGGGGCCCCTGATGTGCTATGATGTTATTTGGTATGAACCTTGTTGGTGGATCAAATATTCTATTTATGCTTGTGTAGTGATGGTCACTGTGGCTATCAGGGCAGGAAAAGCAAGTATAAACCTAGAATATGTGCCTATTCTTGTCAAAATAAGTATTAGGAGGGCCCGATATAGTCAACTTGTCGTCAAGAGACTGGCTGATCTCCTGAATGGACCCATAATGTAAACTCAGTGTAGTCTCTGTTGCTGGCAGTTTGGCCTTTTGGTGGCTGCAGTGGCTATGTCAGCTTTGGTAAGTGGGAGTTCATGCTGTTGGGCCCATACAATGTCTATCTCTGTCACTCGGGCCACCTTCATTCATTTGCTCATTTTGCCAGGACTGGAGAGGCCATGACAGATGATAACTGATGTAAACTGGTTGAGTCATTTTGTCTACTTGCTTGTTTAGTGCCTTTTTCATGAGAAGTCTGGTGAGAATTAACGTGTGATACAAAGATCTTTGTATTTTGGGTCCACTCTTTTGTTCATCTACAAGCCTCTACCCTAAGACCTTTTTGCCCCAATTTACTACTAGTCTTTCTGCTTTCATGCCCCTGACCCAGCATGTCAGGATATTTGTGTAGGGGTTTGTATGTATTCTAACCTCAAGTCACTTCTTTGTCCACATGAAGTTGAGAATTATGTGCACTATAACAAAGCTCTGCCCATTGGGAGGGTTTTCCCTTACCATTCTTTTAAGGCCATCCCTGAGTGAGGCTGTAGTACAGCTACTGACCATGTTTGGCATATGCCAACATACAGCCATCTATAAAAGGTGAAGGATTTTTCTTTGTCAACTGGTTATAAGGCCTCACCATATGGCCAGTGGTGATGCAACAGTGGTGGATATAAGGTTTTAGTCTGTCTGTTCATGTTTGTGCTTACTGGTTCTACTTGTGCTCATTCCTAGATGTATCAATTTCATTCTTTGATGGATGGTTGCTGGGCCCACTTAACCTCATGATTTAATGTATCTGAGAGAACCAGCTCATGATAGGCAAATCTGGATAAATGGTCACTTAATGTCCCTATGGTCTACTAGTGCCTAGTTGCATGCCATGAGTTTTTTTAAAAATTGTGCACTTTTTCACTTCAAATGGCATGTCTCTTTGCTCCAGAACCTCAGTGTCTGTGTAGTGTTTCCCCTGACTGGTGCATGCCATAAATTCCACACAGCATCTTTTCCTTTTATGCCCGAATATCTGTACCCCTAACTTTATCCCACCTCTCTGTAGGCTCATTTGCATCACCACTCAGACAGCAGTGTCCTTTCCTTTTGTGGACAACATTCAAAACTGACAACTTTTTATGTCTTCTGGTTTAAGAGCCAAATCAGTATTCTCAGGTGTGGTACCTTCCATTTCTTGATGGGAGATTCAAGATGCAAAAATTTGTCCTTTACTTGGGTGGAATATCTTGCCCCTGATTACTGGTCCCCTAAAAGTTTTCCCGATATAATAAGTAGCTGAATCTTTGTAGCATTTCTTTTGCACCCTCTAGAGTGTGTGTAGCCTATCAAAGCCTCCAATGTGCTGTCCTTTCAAGCAAGAGGAGAGTGCTAGCTCTTAAAGGGAGAGTGGGCCATTTTTGCAGTCTCAAAAGCTGTATTTGTTTCCTAGGCCTGCCATAACAAATGATGGCAAACTAATTTAAATCAACAGAAATGTATTGTCTTGCAGACCAGGAGTTTACAAGTCTGAAACCAAGGTGTTGGCATGTTGGTTCCTTCTGGAGGCTGTACGAGAGAATCTGCTCCATATCTCTCTCCTAGCCTCTCATGGTTGCCAGCAATCCTCGGTGTTCCTTGGCTTGTAACAGCAATTACTCCAATCTGCTTCTGTTTTCATGTGGTCTTCTTATAAGAACAGCAGTTATTGGATTTGGGACCCAACCTTACCACACAGAAAAGATGCTGTGTGGAATTTATGACATCTTAAACTAATTACATTTGCAAAAACCTTATTTCTAAATAATGTCACATTGATAGACACTGGGGGTTAGTATTTCAACATTATTGTTTGTGGGGACATTGATTCTAATGTCTCAATCCTGTGATTTGGGTTTCATTCTTTTCAGTCTAGGCCTGATGTTGGCATAGCATACTTCCCTTGACTGAGGATTACTCCTTTGAAGCTGGGCTACTCTTATTATTGACTCCTGGGCTGGTCTTTAGCTTTTTCTATCTTCCTGCTATAAATTGGCTATTTGATGTTATCAAGGAGGCCCTCTTGCTTTCAAGGAGGCCTCATTTGGCTTTCAATTAGCTGTTACTCACCCTCAGCTTTTTTTTTTCATCATTTCCTAGAATATCAATTGAATTTAGCAATCAGCCATTCAGTTTCATTGTCCTTACAGACATTTTCCCCTTACTCTTCAAATGTCTCATACATCCAGTCAGCTAGTGCATTTCCTTTCACAAATATACCATCACTATTCACCACCGAGAAAGTTTAAGAATTGAACCAGCACCTTGTACTGGGCCAGCATCTACCATCAAAAGTGGGGTCTTTATTGCCATCTGGTGGCAAGTGATTTTTTTTTTTATGCTGCAAATATTTTAATGATTATCATTGAGCATACATTTTGAATATTTTTTACTTCAAACTGTAACAAATTAAATAAACGTTATAATATACAAAAAATAGATAACCAAATGTAAAACTTGCTTTCATTAAGTGTGTCTTAGACCAGTGTTTTGGTTCTTTTTTTTTTTCTTTCCTTAATGTATCTTTTATTTTTGAGCTGCAAAAACATACTTAAGAATTTTATCTTTATAGTATGGCATTTAGGAAATAAAAACATACTCAAAGAAACATTGTGCATGACGGCAGCAAATGATTTGACTTCAAAACTCCATGTTATTCCCAATTTTCTCAAGTCGCTCCTGGTACCAACTGTCAGCAGGCTGTGTTCTCTGCAAAACTGGCTGAGTTGGGGTTAGGGTTCAGCCTACCATTAGAGAGTGCCCTTGGGGTTAAAATGAGGGAGGGAGTAGGAAGCAGAATTAGGCAGATTTGACCATTTATTGTCATGTTTGGAAGAGAAGAAGGTTGGTATAGTCAGATTTCTTTCAGAACATTTTTTTGTTTTATTTTCATCCTTGGGCATTCTAAACTTATAGCTCCCATTTTTCTTAGGCAAATCCAGGTAAGAATATATTTTAAAAATGAAAATTAACCTTAAATGTTTTATAAAATGTTCATATTATATATTGTATATAACTTCCCCCTTAAAATAACTCCCATATATCAATGTTCACATTTAATGAGTTATACTTTTCTCTAATGATCCAATTTTAATCTGTAATCACTATTACAGAATTGGGCTTATTTTTAATAAAATGTGATGGGTTGGTTTGTTTGTTTGTTTTTGGCATGGGCAGGCACCAGGAACAAAATGTGATGAATTTTACATTTTAAGAATATAATTTACCTTTTTTCTCTTTTTAGAAACTATACCTCACCTCTCTAAACTGATTAACAGTGGCATGGAAGATCCATTTGGTGAGTATCATCTGCATTTTTCTTAGTAAATGATATTCATGTTTTCCTCACATCTGTTAGAGCTTTGAGAATGTTAATTCTTTTGTCTTAATTGGCTACTCTCTAGAATAGTGGTTCTCAATTTTTTTGGTCTCAGGATCCCTTTATACTTTTAAAAATGATTGAGGGCCCCATAGAGCTTTGTATGATATATATCTATTGATGTTTATTGTAGCTTAATTAATAATAGAGATTTTTAGATATGTATTTTAAAAATAACATTAATAGGGCGGGCCACGGTGGCTCAGCAGGCAAGAATGCTCGCCTGCTATGCCAGAGGACCTAGGTTTGATTCCTGGTGCCTGCCCATGTTAAAAAAAAAAAAAAAAAAGATAAAAATAACATTAATAAAATCTTTATGTATTACATTTATGACATTTTTTAAGTAAAATAACTTTCCACCCCCTCCCAAAATAGTGAGAGAGGTGGCATTGTTTTACATTTTTGCAAATCTCTTTAATATCTGGTTTGATAGAAGAAATGTAGGCTTAAATATCTGTTATTCTGCATTCAGTCTGTTGTTGATATCATCTACCATGTAGCCTCTGGAAATTTTACTCCACATTGTGAGATAATGACATTGGAAAGGGGTAATAACATCTTAGTATTATTATTTTAAAAAGATAGTCCTAGCCTTGCAGACCCCAGAGGTCCATAGACTGCACGTTGAAAATTGTTGCTTTGGTATGTTAGCTGCTTCAAAGAACCAAGTCAAAATTAGAAACTTATAATTCCATATCCTGATCACTTAGTAACTTATATGTACTTCTTTTTTGGTTGGGAATTGAGTCTGCCAATATTTCAGGAATAAGTGTGCATTGTAATGCTTTATTAGTAATTGACCAATGAAATATTCCATGGAAGTAATCATAACAACAGGGGTTTATAATATTTATAGTTAAGTTTTGCCTGTATGTCATTTTTCTTCTAGCAACATGTATAAGATAATATAAATCTAGATACACACAGGTTTAATATCTGCCTTTTTGACTAAAAAGTTAATTACAGTGTATTAAACTCAATTTTCATGTTGACTCTTATTTCAAAGTAAGAGTTGCATTCTAGGATATCAGAATTTTTTAAATCATATTATAGACTAGGGAGACTATTTGTGAAGTATTTCTCATTTAAAATAGACATCAGTAAAAAAATGGAAACTGAGGCAGATATACTGGGCTAAATTCAGTATGGGGAAGGGAAGTGTTTGATTCACGCATTTTCTGATTTTTTATCACATGGGAAAATTCCTTTTATGCAACTGTAACTTAAAGATTTATAATACAAATGTTATCAATTTAAATTCTACTCATGCCCAGTTGCAATTAATGACTGAGGCTCTCTGGTATACGGCTTACTGGTAATCTTATAGCTTCAATAAATAGCTCTGTCTTGCTCTGAGAAGACTGCTATTGAAAATGTTACAAGATTGACATTTCTTCTCTGCTTTTAATTACCCTAAATGGCTTCTCTAGACTTTGGCCTTTTCTTCCTGAAAAGTCGACTTTAGAGGATTACATTAAATCCATTACTGAAATACTCAGTTTGAACACTAGAGGGCAGTCATTGCTTTATTAATACATTTGTGGTTTCATTATCAGGTTAATCCTTGAGGCGATTACTTATGAAGAATTTGAAGAATTTGGTAGATTAAGTATATTTTAGTAGTCTGGTGACCAGTTCTAAATTTGCCCATATGACAAATTAGAGTAAAGCATGACCACTGTGAAGATTTTTGCTGGAAACTTATTTTTTCTCCCTTATCTCCTTATCTCACCTAACTTAAGTATAATTTAAATTTATATTAAGCTAAATTAATTGATTAAATTTGACTTATATTTAAATGTAACTTAAATCTATTAATGAATGTCAAAGGGAGAGTTGCTTTAGAAGTTACAGTTGTCCAGTAGTCAATTGAAATATAAATTGAAATGTGCTTTTGATTGTTCACTGGGATAGGCAAAAGTTTGTGTTCTCCATCAGTTAGAAGATTTTTGTGCTTTCACTTTAAATCCTTTATTTAGTAAATTATTTAGCATGTGGATTTTAGAGAGAAATGGAAATGATACATGAGCACATATTTAATAACAAGCCTCTTTCTCTGTCTCCTTCCCTCTTCCCTGTATATATTCTTTACTGTATCTTTCTTAGTTGCTTACAAAGCATGCATATGAGAATTTAGTTCACTGGGTTATGGTCACTCAGTGCCATTTGACAAAGAAAGGAATTATGAATGTAAAATGGTTGAAAGTAAGTGAGGAATTTTTACCCATCACATTCCACTGGGAGGGACAGAAGTTCTCTGGGACCTTTCCCATATGAACAGTTTGGTAAGAAAACAGAGCTCTGGGTAAGAGAACCAAAACGTAGCAAAGAGGATTAGGAAGGAGTTCAGGGGAAGCAGACTTAGGTGTGGGACTGACCCATTTGAGAGAAACCAATCAATTCAGGACCTAGAGAATGATTAGCTTGGGAGCTTAGTGTGGGAATATTTCTTTTTGTGAGGAGATCTGACCAAGCTAGAAGAATGTGACAGTTCTTTAAAAAAATTGTTTTGTTATGTTGTAAAACATACATAGAGAAGTATATATAAAACATCTATGTAGTTTAAAGGTTAATAAGAAAAAGCACAAATGACCAGATTAATGGACCATTGTACAAATCTACCGTCTCACTTCACCTGTCACATCGTTCTCTCTTTTGCCCCTTCCCCTCCTAATTTTTGTATTAATAATTCTCTTGCCTTTTATATTTGCTATTTGTGTATATATCTCAAATATAGATAGATGGGTAGATGGATGTAGATATAAAATAAAATTCTGACTTCCAGATAATAGTCATAAAATTTGGACAAAATAGTTTTTGGTTTTTGGTTTTTATCATAAACAAGGGACTTACTGGCTCACAAAAACTTTAAAGTCCAGAGTTAGGGTAGGATTTAGGCACATCTGGATCTGGGGCCTCAAGAAAAATGACCAAAATAGTTTTTAAAAAGAAGGAAAACTATTCGAAGGCATTGACTGGAAAGTGACCTTTTGGTCAAAAATAGGCAGAAACTAAAGTGAAAAGAAGGCTTGAAAGATGGCAAGTGAGGTTTGTAAGTTTTGAGGCTCTTTGTCTGAAGGCATTCCCCAGCCCTTATCTGAGTGGTACCAGGAAGCCACAGCCTTACTGGATTGAGGTGCTAGAAGACAGTGTTTGGGGTGGCAGAGTGGTGGGGAATTGTATGGGCAATCCTGGAAGAGGAGAGCCACACAGGCAGGTATGGTGCCCTAAAATCTGCACATGAACTTCTCCCAATACTTTGGTGAACCACTGATCTATACATGCATGAAGAAAGTCCCGGGGGCCCCAGAGGAAAAACATAAGCATGATACTGAAAGAATTGAGAGACAGTTTCAACTGCTCTTCACCCTCAGGGAGGCAAAGTTTGCGGTTTAAGTCCAGCCGATTTAACTATTTGCTAGAATAAAAAGTGACACCCTTTCGAGGAACGTAACATAATCCACAGACTTTACAACATATTTATAATGCTAATATGCAATTTAAAAGTCACTGAACATATGAAAAAATAGGAATTGTGACCTATACTTAAGAAAAAGCAGTCAGTATAAATTGACCCCGATATTGCAATATATTGCAAATAGATATTACAATTATGAAAGAAGAACTTTAAAGCTTTAAAGTTATTTTAAATATGTTAAATGTCTTAAGCAAACATACTCTCAATGAATGAACAGATTGTAACTAGTAGTTGAGAGTTATAAAAAGGAACCAAATGAAAATGCTAAAGCTGAAAAGTGCAAATATTCAAGATAATTGAAACAATAACTGACAGAATTAAAGAGATAAATAAGCAAATATACAACTATTAGAGACTTGTCTAATAACCCTTGTCTCTGTTACTGTTATAAGTACATAAAAGATGATTAAAAATGTAGAAAGTCTGAGCAGCACCAACTACCTTGACATTCTATAATCCGACAACTGCAGAATTTATATTGTTTTCAAAGTACACAAAGAATGTTCATGGAGCTAGATCATATATGGGGCCATTAAAAAATCATACTACATCTCAAAAGATTAAAATCTTTATGAATATTTTATCTGACCAAGTGGTATTAAATTAGAAATAATTAACAATGAGGTTTCTAGAAAGACCCTAAATAACTATAAACTAAAAAACATACTTCTGAATAACCCATGAATCAAAGGAGAAATAGCAAGGCGAATTCAAAAATATTTTTACCTGAATTATTAATGAAATTAATAATGAAATATTATTAATGAAAACACAATATAGCAAAATTTATAGGATTCAACCAAATCTTTACTTAGGGGAAAGTTCATAGCTTTAAACATTTTTATAAGAAAGGAAGAAAGTCATTGATCTAAAACTTCCACGTTAAGGTAGGAAAAATAAGAGCAACCTAAACCAAAAATAACTAGCAGTAAATAAATTATACAGAAAAAGCAAGAAGTCAATGCAATATATAACAAACAGTTCGATAAATTAATAAAGCCAAAAGTTGGCTCTTTGAAAAGATTAAGAAAATTGTGCTTAATCCTATGATTTTTCTAGTTCTTTGACTTAGAAGGTAAAAAAAAAAAAGAAAGAAAGAAAATTGTGGTGGGGAGAGGGGAAAACCATAGAAAGATTGGTCAAAAAAAAAAGGATTAAACTTAGATTACCAGTAATAGAAGAAAAAAAAAGAATATCACTGCAGATCCTATAGATAACAACAGAATAAGGAAAGGGTGGGCAAAGGTGGCTCAGTGGCAGAGTTCTCGCTTGCCATGCCAGAGACCCAGGTTTGTTTCCCGTTGCCTGCCCATGTAGAAAAGTATAAACCATTTTATTCCAGTAAATTCAATGACCTAGATGAAATGAACATATTCCTTGCAAAACACAATTTACAAAATTGACACAAAAGATGAAATAAAAAATCTGAATAGTCCTGTAGCTACCAGAAACTAAAATTGTTTACCAAAAATTTTTTCCAAAATGAAACACTATAAACTCTAATGGTTTGTACTAGTTTGAAACAGTTATGTACCCCAGAAAAGCCATGTTCTTTCCTAATCCAATCTTATGAGGACAGACCTATTGCTTGGGGGATAGGGAAGGGGTATTGGTAGAGACTTTGATTAGATTATTTCCATGGAGGTGTGGCATATCAGATTGTGGGTGTGACCTGTTGATTAGCTGGAGATGTGACTCCTCTCTTGTGGCGGGGGGCGGGGGGCTTGGTTAGTTTACTGAGTCCTTTAAAAGGGAAGACATTTTGGAAATACCTCAGAAATGACAGAGACACAGACTTTGGAAGTGCAGAAGCTCCTGAAGCACAACTAGCTGAGAGAGCCGACAGAAGCTAGACAGGAACTAGAGGCCAGCAGAGATTGCCATGTGCCTTTCCATGAAATGCTAAGCAAGCCAGAACCTGGAGAAAGTGACGGGAAACTAAGCAATGAACTTCAGAATTTGCCCTGGAGCAGCTGAAATAGACCAGCAGACACCAGCCACTTGCCATCCCGTGTGACAGAGGAAACCTGGATGCCATCCAGCTCTTTCTTCAAAGTCAAAATATTTTTCTCTGGATGCTTTAGTTTGGACATTTGTAAGGTCTTAGAACTGTAAACTTGTAACTTAATAAATCCACTTTATAAAAACTGATCCATATCTGGTGTATTGCATGGCAGTGTGAGCAAACTAAGACATGATTTTAGAGGTGAATTCTATCAAATATTTAAAGGTAAAACCATACCAGTCTTACATAAACTCTTTAGAAAATTGCAGATAAAATTTTTACCTATTTGCTTTATTAAGCCAGTGTTCCATGATACCAAAACCTAACAAAGATGTTACAAGACAAACTCATACCCTATTGCTGATAGGAGAGTAAAACAGTACAACTATATTGACTAGGCTCTAAGAAGGCCCCCAATTATTTCTACCTCTTATAGTCATTCTCTTGTGTAATCCCTTCTACTTGAGTATAGATGAGATCCATTACTCCCTTCTAACCGATAGCATATGACAAAGGTGATGGGGTAACACTTTTATGATTATGCTATAGGTGATTCTAAATCTACAGTAACTTCCATCTTGTTAACTGACTCTCCCTTGCTGGCCTTGATGAAGCAAGCTGCTATGTTGTATGTTGCCTTGCAGAAAGGCTTATGTGGCAAGGCCTCCAACTGACGGCAGCAAGAAACTGAGGCTTTCAGTCCTATAAATAGCAAGGAACTGAATTCTGCTAACAACCATATGAGCTTGGAAGTGGGTCCTTCCCCAGTTGAACCTTGAGATGAGACTACAGCCCCAAACAACATCTTGAATGCAGTCTTATGAGAGATTCTGAATCAGAAGACACAGTTAAACTGTGCTTAGGTCCTAGACCTACAGTAATAAATTCCTGAAGTATTAAATGTCTGTTGGTTTGAGGCTCTAAGTAGGTCATGCTGCAAAACAGGCAAATAATCCAGTCATTCTAGAAACACATTTTGGTAGATTCTTAAAAAGTTGAATAAAACCTACCATACAACCCCACCATTCTTAGGTATGTACCCAATAAAAACAAAACATATGTCCACAAAAGACTTGTACGGGAACGCTTATAGCAGCCTTATTTGTAATAGCCCTAACCTGGAAACAACCTAAATGTCCATCAGTAGATAAATTGTAAAATTTGGGTAAATCTGGGGGAAAAAAATCAATCGTTGTAACCCATCAGATTAACATAATGATGGAGAAGAATATAATCATCTCAATAGATGTAGAAAAATCACTTTTTTGAATTTGACAAAATTCAGCATTCATTCACGATGAATACTCAGCAAACCGTGAATAGAAGACTGCTTCCTCAATCTGGTAAAAACACACACTCACACACACACACACACACACACACACACACATATAGAAAAAGCTAAAGCTTTCATCTATTGAATGGTACAACACTGAACTCTTTTCCCCTAAAATTGGAAACAAGGCAAAGATGTCTTCTCTGAACAGTTTTTTCAATACTATTGGAGGTCCTCATCAGTACTGTAAAATAAAATAATAGAAAGGCATCCAGATTGGAAAGTAAGAAATAAAACTGTCCTACTCATAGATGACATGATTGTTTGTGGAAAGTTTAAGAAATCAATAACAAACAAACAAAAAAACCCTGAAAACAATAAATAAGATTATCACTGTCTTGGGCTGTAAAATCAATATATATAAGTCAGTTGCTGACATTCAACGCTTGCCCACTCCCCTTTTTCATCTTCCCTTCCCTTTATGTTGATTGTGGTATCTGATCTTAAAGAGAGGCTGAAGGCACACGCATTCCCTCCACAACCAGTATGATACTACTGCAAAAACAAGTCAGCAGCAAGACAGTGTGGAGAGATTGGTTTGTTCCCTCTCTACTACCTGCATATTAAAAAATAAGCCTTTATTGATCTTAAACAGCTGTCAGATCAGTCATACATTGAGTTATTTTTTATATACATATACACAAAATGTTTCGAATTAAAAGCATCTCTTAATGGATTAAAAACTATTAAATGCTGTTGTCTAAAACAGACTAGAAAATGTATAACTGTAAAAATGAAATATGGGGCGGGCCACGGTGGCTCAGCAGGTAAGAACGCTTGCCTGCTGTGCCCGAGGACCCGGGTTCGATTCCTGGTGCCTGCCCATGTTAAAAAAAAAAATGAAATATGTACATATTCATATTTAAAATGCAAAATTAAGAAAATAGTCAATTGCATTTCTGGAATATGAAATTAAACAAGCAATTCTATTTGCAATATGTCAAAAAATCTAAAACAGCAATAAATTTAACAAAAATACATATGGTTTCTTCACTGTAATGTATAAACATTTTTGAGGTAAATTAAAGAAGATCTTAATGAATGGAAGTTTCGATATTAAGATATCAGTTCTTAGCTTTCACAATGTGACTGTGTGATTGTGAAAACCTTGTGTCTGATGCTTCTTTTATCTAC